>CM033474.1:184043796-184249145 GCA_019447015.1 Hymenochirus boettgeri | reverse complement strand
AGGGCTGTAGTACGCATGGCAAAAATCTACCTGAGGCCAGCTAGCAGGCAGTGTCCTATATGGACTCTGCTAGCCTCCTGGTAGTCCTTTTTTGGGACTTTGGGGGGGGACTACAGGAGAACCCTATGGAGCTGGGATGTGAGGTAAGGATTAAACTACACTACATGATGGGGCCAGTAGTTGGGGGGATTATAGTTTTGGGGGTGGACATGCCCTTTAATGATTTGGAAGCAGGTGTTATCAGCAAGGTCTCTGCGGATGACACAAAACTTAGTTGACTATTAAAAGCTACAGATGATGTGCAGTTGTTGCAGGTAGATATAGATAGTTACATTGAGCTGTTAAAGGTACCCATACATTAGCGCTTACCTGCAGACTGATCCCACAACATTCAATCAATTCTGCAGGAACCGCCAAAAGATCGCAAAATTAATAGGTCAGGCGGGACCTTGCGATCATATGAAGTACACGAAGAGGATCCAGAAAGGCGGTTTCTGCAGAATTGATTGAATGTCATAAGATCGGTTCTAATGTATGGGCATATTAAGTGGCAGATAAGATTCAATGTTGATAAATGTAAGGTGATGCATTTTGGACTTAACAATCCTTGTGCTGCTTATACTAACAAACTTATAACAAAAAATATTATTTTCCCTCTTAGGGTATGTCCACCCAAAAAATAAACTTTTTATATGTTCTTTATATAATAGCACCAACCTCAAACGCCATGTTCATTTTTCTAAAAATCATTTGCTTTGCCCAATATTTAATGAGATATATATCAGGCTGCACTTCCTCTTTAGCTGACCCCGCGCTGCAGCTTAGAAAAAAAAAAAAAAAGATTCTTCCTTGCCGGACGCCAATCAGAACCCCAGAGGGCCGGGAGCGCGTCGGAGGAAAGAGGGGAGGTAAGTAGAGTTTGGGGGGCTTTTTAAAAAAATAAATAATGCGGTTGGGGCTGGGAGCCCATGGGGAATGGCCTATAAAAAAATAGATATTAGGGTGGACATGCTCTTTAAATTTGTTGTAACTGATTATATCCAATAACCCTGAGCTTGTTAAGGAGGTGAAAGTAATGAGAAGCTTAGGAAATTATATATTGACATTTAATAAACCCAGTTAAGCCAGTGCACTTTTTGCAACAAAGACATTTAACTTAAGGAAAGCAAATTTTATGCTGTTAAAACTTACTCTTCAACTGCCGTGATACAGTATGTAAAGAAATCAAAAACGACCAAGGACCTGATGAAATACATCCACGGATCTTAAGAGAGCTCAGTTCAGTTTTGTCTAGACCACACTTCTTATCTTTTTTGATACACATTGTAAGGCTGGGTAGACACCATCCTATTTTTTTGGCTGACCAATATTACGGTATGTGTATCGATCAGTCAGCCCGAAAAATAGTATGGTTTAATTGCAGAAAAATCCCGGCCAATAGTGCAGTCCTCTGTGGACATCTTCCTGTTGCCCAATTACACCCATAATGCATCAAATTTAACGACAATATTAAGAGTTCTCTTCTTTTACATTTTCAACATATAAACAGGAATGGAACGGGCATTTAGAAACTAAAAACTGTTAAAGGGATGATGGCTAAACAAAGAAAGACTAACACAAAACAATATTTAAAGTATATTAATAGTAAGAAGATAAGGACTAAAAATGTGGGGCCATTAAATATTGGGGATAAAATGGGTTCAGAGAATGCCAATAAAAAAATTTCCCCCTCTGTATACACAACAGAACATTGAAGTACAGATAGCATAGAGTATAGTACCAATAAATATGCAAATGCATATATTGAGGAAAAAGTTCAGAAACCACTAAATAAGGTTAACTTGGACCATATAACCCGCATCCCCAGGTCCTTAGGAAACTAAGTTCAGATTTATCCAGGCCATTGTTTATTTTCTCAGATTCACTCATGTCTGGAAATGTGCCTTTGTACTGGGAAAAAAATCTAATGTAATTTCAATATTTAAAAAGCCTGATAATTACAGACCTTTGTGTTTGATACATGAACATATTCGTGTGTATGAGGAACATATCTTGTCAAACAAACTTGCTTGGCTTTTTTTTTTTCATTTGGGAAAAGAGGGCGGATCCAGGGGTCAGATCATTACTGATGCAACTTCCTCTGTGCTCACTGCTGAATGTTAACAGACATGCGGGAGTACATGAAAAGGACAGAGGCAAGGTAATGTAACCTGTCTCTGTTCATTGCTGTATTGGTCTATGCTGCAGGATTAAGCCAGCTACAAAGGTCTGTAACTTTTGAACCACTGGACTGATTTACATGCTGTAAAGTTTGTTTTGTAGCACTTATTTGTGCCAAATAAATATAGAAAGCTGGTTTTGGGGGTGGACATGCCCTTTAACAAAGCACTGGTAAGGCCTTATTTGTAATATGTGGTGGAGTATTTTTTCCCTTTTATACTGGTGGGGGGGTTGCCTTCCTCTGGATCAACTGTTAGGCAGGAAATGCTGAGTAGGTAGACGTATGTCTTAATTCAACCTCAAATACTATGACATTGCAGTCTTGTTCATGTGGCTACGCAAAGCACTGGTCATATCGGCTCCCTCTACTAAACTAAAGGATCCTAGAGATATTTTAGGCCGTGGCCGATGACTGTATTTTGTCGGCTGTGGGTTTGTTCAATTTTCTTCCTGCACAGTGCTGAGTATAGCGAATCCAACCCAAAACCAATTAACAACGATATTTGCCTTTTGACGTCCATATGTGCATTCAGCTTAACACAGATATATCTGGTTAGAAATATCTGGTTAAAAATTCCTAAGGAAAGGCAAGGGGGTTTTTGTTTTTGGGGTATAAGATGTGATCTAGATCATCTTCTTTAAAATTTATTTACAGTATATCTGTAAAATAATTTTATATTCGAAATTGCTCATTGTGATTTCAGAAAAAAGTTAGCTGGACTGGACTGGTTCACTTAATTTTATATTCAGAATTTGTTTTAATTCAACAGAGGCCACAAAAGAAAGCTGGATGAAGACGAGGAGGATGCTGCAAGTGAAACCAGCAAAGAGTCGAGCAATGAGGATGAAGAAGGAAGCAGCTCTGAGGCTGATGAAATGGCAGCAGCAATTGAAGCAGAATTAAATGATTTCATGTGATGTCCACTCACTAAAGGAAAGAATAAATATTTGAAATTTAAGGGGCAGATATAAAATAACTTATGTTGCAACAAAAAAATAAACGTTTCTCCATCACTTCCTCCCCCCAAAAAATGTATGTATATTTTGCTGTAAACACAAAGTTTAACTTGCCTGTTTTACAAAGAATGTCATTTTAATTGTTTTATTGAAGCAGTAAAAAAAAAGTTAGTTTTTTTTCATCTTAAAGAAAAGGAAAGTGTTGAATTTGATATGCCAAAGACCTGCAATGCTCTTGTTTGAGCTTTATATATTGGAGAAGATCCAAGATGTTTTGTGTATGTGTGTGTTTTTAGGTTTAACCCCACACCCTTTCCCCCTCTCCTGGTGTGTGTGGGACTGCATAAATGGACAAATGTTTAATCATAGAGAGGCTCTCTAGGATCTGTATTGTGCTTTCCGCAACAATAAGACATAAGCATTTTTAAAAAAAAAAAAATAGAATTCAATTTATATTTGTATAGACATTGAGAATGTGATCAAAATTGTAAAGTAAAAATATACTTGCCTCTGACAAAATTAAATTTCATGTTTTTATAAGTTGTGAGCTAGTTTGGCTTTGTTAGAAGGCTTTTGTTTAGGTTTTAACATTGCCTCAGATATTTATGGATGTGTTCTATACTGCCATGGGGATCTTATAAATATCCTAAGCTCGAGGGAGAAACAGTAGTAGATTAACCCACAGTTAAGGTTTTAGTCATTTGACTAAGGACTAATGAAAAAACATTGTATAATATATTTCATGTTTGACCTTCAAAACAGATTTTTTTTTTTTTATTAAAGGAAATTTTGTAGATTTTTTTTTTTTTTTTTTTGTGTGTGCATATTTTTTGGGGGTTTTTCACGTTACTAAAAAACTTTTGGCAGTTCATGGTGAAAAGTAAAATGTGTTTACGGTAGGTTATTTAAAAAATTGAAAATTAACTTGAAGTCAGAATTAAGTGACTATATTCATAAAAAATGTAGCAGACTCATGCCTTGCTAAATCAGGTTTGAGCTTGTTAACGGTGTAGGATTGTTTTTCTCGGGTAAAGTGCATTTTTGATAATTTTCCTGCTGATTTTAACAGGAGCAGCTTTGAAGAGTACAAGGCAATGATTCCTTCCTTGGGTTTGTTAACTTAGGAAAGAATTTTTAGTATAGTATTGAGGTTGATTAAGACATACGTCCATCCAGTCCAACCTACAAAGCAATACCCACATTTTCCTGACCAACTGTTGATCCAGAGGAAGGAACGGAAGAAAAAAAAAACAGTTATGAAGGAAACAAATCCTTCCTGACTCTAAGTGGTAATTAGAAATATCCATGGTTCCACTCTACTTCATGTATCAATACTAGTAATCTGCAACCTTCTTTGTTTTCAGAAACTCATCCAGCTTTCTTTTGAAACTATCCAATGAACCTGCCATAACAACGTCCACTGGAAGACCGTTCTATAGTTTCAGCATTCTGACCGTGAAAAACCCTTTCCGAACTAACCCTTTTTCTTCAAGCCTTAAGAAATGTCCGCGTGTCCTCTGTTCTTTTGGTGAACAATGCTGCAGATAGTGTATTGTATAGCCCGTTAATGTATTTATACACAGTATTCATATCCCCATGCATGTGCCTTTTCTCTAGTGAATTTAATTGTAACTTATCCAATCTGTCTTCATGCTCAAGCTTCCCCATTCACTTTATTATTTTAGTTGCCCTTCTCCAAACCCTCTCCATTTCCAAGGTGTCCTTTTTGTACACAGGATTCTAAAATTACATTGCATATTACTAAAGTTTTTGATTCAGGAACTACTTCTATTGAAACATTGTTCTTTTTGTACCATTTATTAAAATCAGAACTATACCAACTGTAGAGAAAAATGCTTATTAGCTAGTAACTTTACAGTGTTACATTTTAAGATTCAAAACAAAAATGGGAACAAGATTATAAAAAATCTTGGCACACTGCATAATGAGAATCAAGTGTAATCGTAGCACCAAAACTTTCAAAAACAAATATTTACTTTCAGGGAGGTGAAATAGAGGAAAACCCACACTACCTGTGTATTAAGGCCCCCAAATAAATTCTTACCTTTACCAAATATGCTTCTATCATTACTTACACAGCCCAACCCTGCGCCGCCTGGTAGACACCTCCACTCCTAGAAGTGGAAGTCACCAATTGTCTGTGACACGTCACAGCCAAGACTGACAGCCAGGCAGGGGCCTAACTGACCCACTCCCTCCCCAGAGGTCAATGTATAAAGTAAACATACGCGCGATGAGCTGTTTAAAAGACTGGGGGGGTTAAAGCTTGGATGCTAGGGTAATTGGCTCCAGCTACAGTTTACTGGTTTTAAAGCTTAGTGTACTTATTTAATTTGCTTAGAATGATGTCTTCAGGAGCCCTCTACACAAATTATTCTTACGTCTCCAGCCATCTAGGCAGTTATTTTATTTCCAGCCTCTTGCTCATATTTTCAGAATTTGATATTTTCCAAGTAAATGGAGAACCAAGTTCTAATGCTTAGGTCACATTTTGTTGCTCAAATGGCATCAGCCTGCTCAAGCATATGTTGCCTGAGGTAATGGAATTTTTTTTAGCCATAGCAGGTAATGGACACTGCAAGTTATGCACCTGCATGCACACAGAACTGCACACACAGGTTTAATTAGCATGCACACCAAAATTTGGTAAAAATATATGTACTGTGGTAATGTAATGTATCATATAAAGGAACTGATGTAAAAAAAGTTGCAAAAGTTTGCCTGTTAACTGCAGTAACCCTTAAAAAGTTAACATCTGATTGGTCTGCACATCTTATTGCATCAGCCCCAAAATATAATGTTGAATTGCCACAGGTAAACAAGCAATGTGGGTATATTCCAAGCAGCGGTAAATGCAATGCATCTATCACAACCTTTACCAGGGTATATAGTCCAAACAATAAACACAGCAAAGAAACTTTCAAGTGGCAACGTAAAGTATAATTTATTGGACTTGTACATACAAAATGTCTTTCCCAAGGTGCGTTATCAAGATGTATGTGAGAACAGACATTTCGGCATGTCCACTCCCCAAACAAATTTTCTCCTGCAGCTTTGAAATGTGCTCCCAAATGTACTTACATTGGAAGCACAATGCGGGCTGCAATGATTTCAAGGTAGTCTTCTATCATGTCATAATTAACTGCTACATAGCCTTAATATATGTGTTTAGGCTCAATCTTTCACGTTCCACAAGATTGCTTTTGTTCTACCCGTTTCCTAGATATTGCCTTTAGTCTACCAATATCTCTTCTTGTTGTTGTTATTATTGTTTTATATAGGGCCAACATTTTCCGTGGCGCTTTACAATTACATACAGGGTAATACATGTTATACAAAGTCATACATATTACATACACGGGTAATACATAATAGTAACAAGTAAACAGTGAGGCGTTTCTTACAGCAATACCGTGATACAATAGGAGAGAGGACCCTGCCCAAAGAGCTTACAGACTAGAGGATATGGGGGTGAGACATAAGGTGACAGGAATCAGTAGGCTGTAAATAGTTTGGCAGTGGAGCGTGAAAGGCGGTTGGATCATATTGGGTAGTAAGGGAGTAATGTTCAGGGGAGGACTGGCCCAGTAGGCTGAGGGGTAAATGCCCCCCGGGCTGGTCTCCAATGAAAAATTTGGGCTGCCCCAGAGGCTATTAGTAAGTTACATGCTTGAAAGGCACAGCACACACCTACAGTATAGCTCTAACATGGGCAAAGAACAGGAAACTTCTCCTTTAGATCATTTACCAGTCAGCCCTCCAGTTCATTAGAGAGTGTTAGTCAGCCCTTCAGTTCATTAGCCAGTGTTGTCAGCCCTCCAGTTCATTACAAGTGTTAGTCAGCCCTCGATTTCATTAACCAGTGCTGTCAGCCCTTCAGATCATTAGCCACTGTAAATCAGCCTTCATTAGCAGTGTTGTCAGCCCTCTAGTTCATTAGCCAGTGTAAGTCAGCCCCCCAGCCCTTAGCAAAGTAGGCCTGGTCAAAAATGTTGTGATCTAATGTGAAAGGGTCACTTTATTGTATTTGCCCCCCAGCCCAAAAGGTCCCAGTCCTCCCCTGGTAATGTTTAGTTACATAATGTAATGTTTAATAGTTACACTTATAGAAACAACATAGTAAAGAGCTACAGAGGGAGGATAATGAAGTGAACCTGATCTTGGCACAGCTCCATGTATCCCACCCATCCTGAGACACAGGAGTCTCCTGGATTTCGGGGTGGTCTCCCACACTTCCGTGAGACCACCTCAAACCCCTGTAACACGCATTTACCTTCAGTCTCCACCTCTGAAACACCCCCTTTTCGCCCGCCACACCTTAACCCCACCTCTTTTATAAAGGGTTGCACATAGCGTCCACTGACACGACCCTAGCTCCACCTTCTTCATGATGTTTTACCCGTCATGTTCGACCGCCACATGCAATGCATTCCCCAATAGTGTTCCCATCTGAAAGTAAATTAAACTTTCACTTAGGGCACGTCTACACTGCAACGCAATCGCACACGGAATCGCATGCAATTTTTTTCACTAAGTATTGAAAAATGCATGCGTTTGCGATTTAAAATGATGAAATCAAATAGCAACGCACCCGAAAACGCGTGTTTTCAGTGCGTTGCCGGGTTTTTAATGATATGAAAAAAACGCAAGTGCAAACTCAAAAAAAAGCGCAGCAGTGTGGCCTAGCCCTAAAGGTGAATGAAAAGTTCCGGCCTCACATTTTTATTAATTACCCAATTAAGCCCTGACACACTGACTCGGCTAGAATGAGATCTCACTGAAATTCAGTGGGAGGAGACATTTTACTAGATGATGAAGTTAGACTAAAAATGTAATAAAATATACTATTTACAAATGACAGGGAAAAAACAAACAAGGCAAACAAAAACATTAGTAGAAAGTTATAAGGAATATGGTGAGTGAAAATAGGGTGTACACTACTTTAAAAAGGAATGCATTTTGTAGAATATTAATTAAATATAATAATAATTAAAGGAGAACTAAACCCAAAGTACAAAGGCAGCTCCACAGACTCTGTAACTGTCACTTAGTAAAACCATTTGTTTCTCACCACTGAATTTAGCCTCTTAGTGTAGAAATCATTTATAGAACATTTCTGAGTAGTGGCAATCTATGATGTCACGGCTAGCTTCTAGCGTTGCCTCTTCCTGGTGGTCCAGGTACCAAAACTCCTTCTACACATGCTAACTAGCTACCTTGTGTTTGTTTCCCACTCCCCCTATGCTAAGCTGCATGTAACAGTTGAACTCAAGAGTCCCCACCTCCCAGTGTCTCCCAGCCAATCATCAGAGACAGCAGTGAATATTATTAGCAGATTTTCCTGCTCAAACAGTGGGGGAAGGTGTTAACCCTTTTCAAAAGTTATTAAAAAGCAACTTGTTAACCCTTTATATTTGTAAGCATTTCAGCAAGAGACAGTCGGGCTCATTTACCCAGACTCGCTGGGCAGATATATGGAGTTAAAGTCGTGCTAGCCGGTTCGCTATCAGTTAGCAGTTAGCGTGACTTTAACTTCATATTAGCGTTGGATGCGGGGGTTATGCAAAAATCACCCTCATGTCTGACGCTCGCGATTCAATATCGCGTTTGTGCTAGTTCTAGTGCAGGATTTTAATGCCAAATAGCTGGCGTTAAAATCCCACAGTGGGTAAATCCCGGTAAGGGCATTCGAAAACGTGATATTGAATCGCGAACAGGACATTTACCCAAAGCGATATCGGCTCTGGGTAAATGAGCTTGTGTGTCTTTGTATGTGTTTATTTCTGCAATGTACATTTAGGGCACAGCCACACAGTAACGCACCTGAATCGCACAAACAATCGCACGCTATTTTCATGCGCTTGCGAATTGTGCATTTTCATTTTGAACATGCAAGTTTTTGGTGCGTTACTGCAATTTCAATACAATTGAAAAATCGTAATCGCCTGAAAAACGCGCTTGTGTGGCCTAGCCCTTAGAAGTGTAATGCAAGTTGCATTGATTTCAGTTTAGCCATACAGCATGTATTTAATGCAATGGAGCTTTGCAGCAGGTCAATTTCCTGAGGCTGTGGCTCCACTTAAGTGCAAGGGAGGATGCACATTCGCAATAATGCGCTCTCGTGCTCGCTTCCATGCATAGGTGTTGCACTTACACAATTCTATCCTAGCAGAGCGCAATACAGACCAAAAATGGTGATTGCATGCACTCCAATAGCACACTGAAACGCATTGCATGTAGTGGGTGCCGGTCCCATAGGCTATTACATGCCCTCCCACTAGCACAATCGTATTGCAAACCGCAATCCAAATCGCGCTAGTGGAAGTAGCCCTAAGAGTTTGAGTCTTAAAGGGAAAGGTGGCAACCCCAGTAGAATTAAACTGGCCACTTTACAAGGTATACTTATAAAAACAAAACAGCTCAGAGGTGCAGCATATTGACTTGAACATGGTCTTAGCACAGCTCTGTGCAATGCATTTTACAGGCCACCTTTGCCTTTAAGACCCAAACACCTATTAAAACTACATATTGCAGTGCTAAGTACCATTGCATTAAATACAAACTGTATCAGCCTGCATCATGCTTCTAAAGAAAATATTAACAACTTTTTGTTGTGTAGATATTATCAGGCCTATGTAATAAAAGTTCTTAAAATCTGATTGGTTGGGGGAAAATTTGCACCATTTTTAACCTTCAGAACTTTTAATACATAGGCCTGTATATGTGTTTGGGTCTTAAAGGCAAAGGAGGGAACCCTAGTTGGAAGAGGATTTTTGTTTATGCAAAACTTCTCACAGGCAGCCCACCTGCTACATTAATTTTATATAACACGTTTGCATCCCTCTAACAGTGCCCCTTTAATTGGCATTCCCTCCAATAATTCCTATTAATATGTACATTTATAGAAACAACATGGTGTAGAGCTGCAAGTGGCATACTCTCCAACATCCCCCTTTAATACGTACACTTATAGAACATGGTGCAGTGCTGCAGGTGGAGGATAATATAATGACCCTGATCTTAGCAATGTGCAATGCATTTCTCCGTGTAATGCATTTCGTAGCTTAGCTCTGTACTACAGTTTGTTGTTTTTATACAGACAGCTGAATTAAAAAACACTTCCTACCTCCAACATTCCCTTTTATAAGGTACATTGATGAGAATGCATTGCACAGAGCTGTGCTAAAATCAGGTCCACTTCACTATCATCTCCCTACAGTTCTGCGCCATGTGGTTTCTATAAAAACACACTATTCATACCCTCCAACATTCCCTTTAATAAGGTACACTGATGAGAAATGCATTGCACAGAACTTTGCCAAGATCAGGTTCACTTCACTATCATCCCCCTACAGTTCTACGCCATGTGGTTTCTATAAAAACACACTCTCCCTACCCTCCAACATTCCCTTTTAATAAGGTACACTGATAGGAAATGCATTGCACAGAGCTGTGCTAATATCAGGTTCACTTCACTATCCTCCCCCTACAGTTCTGCACCATGTGGTCTCTATAAAATAAAAACACTCTTTCTACCCTCCAGCATTCCCCTTTAAGAAGCTACACGTTCCACTAATATTGCTGCAGCTGACAGGGAGAGCTAGAGACCTTCACACTACAGGCCATATTTATAAAGAGAATGAAGATCTGTGCGAATGAGAAGATATGAATAGAGATCTGTGTGAATAAGGATAAAATGAGTAGAGCTGTGATATTAAAGGGCAAGTCCAGCCCCAAAATGAAACTTATATACAGGTAAATCCCCCCCCCCCCCAAAAAAAACCCCAAATGGTAATAGTTTGAAACCTGAAATATATACGTCTAACCTGAAATCCTGCACAATGTCCTGTTTCCCCTGTTACTGCTTCCTGGTTCTTCTAGTTAACAACTGTCAGTTATGGATTTGACAGTTGACATCACAGCCAATGACTGAATGTTAATCCCCTGTGTGCCTCTTCTGAGCATGCCCAGGCTCAGTACATGCTCAGTACAGGTTTCTAAATTGCTCAGTTTCCATGAGGCATCCAGAAGCATAGCAGAAATACAGTAATGAATTCATAGGACACAACTGATATATCAACATATTTTAAAGAGGCCATTCTTTCTAAAAAAATTTTCTTATGGGGGAGGAGTGTTGTCTTTTAAGGAAAAGATGAGTAAAGAGCTGTAAGAATAAGGAAGAAATGAGTCAAGAGTTGTGCTAATGAAGAAGAGATTATTATAGCTGTGGGAATGAAGAAGATATGAGTAGAGAACTGTCTGGTGATGTGCTGCTGGATTGAAAAAAAAAACACCAATGTAATACCCATATTCAAAAAAGGTAGTCTTCCCAGCCAGGTAATTATAGACCTGTAAGCCTAACATCAGTGGTAGGGAAGGTGCTGGAAACTTTCTTATGGGATCATATACTTGACTTTGTAGTCAAGTATGGATTTATGAGAAATAGATTGCACCAGACAAATTTACTTGGTTTTTATGAAAAAGAGAGTAAGAATTTAGATTCAGGCATAGCAGTGGATGTAGTATACTTGGATTTTGCTAAAGCTTTTAATACTGTGCCACATAGGCAAATAATGTATAAACTGAGGACTGTTGGCCTAGAAAAAAACATTTGTACATGGAAAGAGAATTGGTTTTTGGATCGCAAACAGAGAGCTAAATCAATGTGGGCTAAAGTTCTAGGTGGAGTCCCTTAGGGTTCCCTACTAGGGCCACTTCTTTTCAATCTGTTTATGAATGACTTAGATGGGGCATTAAGAACAAGGTCTTTGTGTTTGCTGATGACACTTAACTATTCAGAGGTTTGGAAACTTAAAATTACGTGCAATTGCTGCAAGCAGACCTAGATAGATTATCAAAATGGGCAGCAGAATGGCAGATGAGATTCATTGTTGATAAAGTAAATCGAGTGAATAGAGTGAATTCCTAATGGAAAAAGATTTTGGGGGGGTATGGTAGATAACAGCTGTAGCAAACAATGCCAGGCAGCAACTGCTAGAGCTAGCAAGATATTGTCTTGTATAAAGAAGGGGATTCAAGAGAGAAAATTATTATTCTCCTTCTTTACAAGGCGCTGGTAAGGCCTCATTTGGAATATGTGTTGCAGTTTTGGAATCCCATTTACATATGGGAATGCATTTTGTAAATGGAAGCAGTTCAGAGAATAAATTAATAAAAGGATTACATTGGAGAAGCAACGTTTTTGTGGGGATAGGATCACTTTATACAAATATGTTAATGGGCCATATAATAAACTCTCTGTTGCATTGTTCACTGATAATTCATATTATAGGACTCGTGGACATCCTTTAAGATTAGAAGAAAAGAAGTTTCATATTTAGATTTGGAAAGGTTTCTTTACAGTGAGACAGTAAACTGTGGAACTGCCTTCCAGCAGATGTGGTAATGGCAAGTTCATTGAATAGCTTTAAAAGTGGCCTACATAAGTTTCTAAAATTAAAAAATAATGAGAATTACTGGTATTAATACATATAAAAAGGGTTGATGGAAGCGCACACCGTTTGTCAGAAAAATTCTGACACCTGATGAAGGAGACACCTGATGAAGGAGACATAGCGTTCTCCGAAACGTTGTGTGTTTGTGTGATGCAATAAAACAGAATTTTTCTGACAAACGGTGTGCGCTTCCATCAACCCTTTTTTGCTTGTGCTATAGCGTGGAAGTCCTTAGGGTAGAGGACGGAGGGAAGCAGCACCTGAAGCATACTGGCACATTGCCTGAAGGAGTGCCTAGGCCCACATCTACTACATACGGACTATTAATACATATATGTATATTAATACATATATACAGTAGTTCTGTGGTAGATCCAGTGATACTTTCCGATTGCCATTTGGAGTCAGGAAGGAATTCCACCCCCCTTTTCAGCTGTTTTTTTTTTTTTTGCCCTCCTCTGGATCAACTGTTAGGTATGGTTAAAAAGGAGGGGGAAAAGGTTGGACTTGATGAACGCTTGTCTTTATTCAACCTAAATTACTATGTTACTATGTATGAGAGTTTCTGTGCACAGTGTAAGTAAAAAAGTTTTGATAAAAATAAGTCAGAAACTCTCAGACAGTGCTCTGCTTTTGTTTGTAATTTGTTATTTTACTTTGGGAAAATGAAGTAAAGATTTTGAAGTTCTATATTTTCTTTTTTATGTCATGGGGAAATAATGCACCACAATTTGTTTTCAAATAATAGCATTGATGGGAAATCACTTCCTGTCATTAGATGTCAAGTTGTGAATCTTATGCCTAAGGACTACAGACTCAGCAGCCCGATGACAGTGAAGATCCATAATGAAGTTGTCTTATATCGTTCTGTATTCTTTTATCTCAGGTGCTCATTACCTAGCCTATCGAAGGAGATAGAATTAGAAAGCAAATAGAAGGACAGAGGTGTGCTAAATAAAGGGTGCTTTATTCACAATACAACACAACGTTATGGAGAAAAGCTTGAGACAATTTAAAAGTAAAAATACCTAAAATGTCACAGTGTGGTTGATTATTGCCCCGATGCTGTTTTGTTTATGCATTTGTCAGGGCCGGATTTACACCTCAAGAGCCCGTAGACCCAAAGAGCCTGGCACCCTTAGTCCCACCCCTAAACACAGACCACACCCCTAAACCACACACATTTTCTCTTTTTTGGGGAAGAAAATAAACTATGAAGTGGTTGGATTGGTGGGAGGAGATTGACAGCCGCCCCTCCAACCTCAGGCACCGCTAGGCACCTGCCTACTGTGCCTAATGTATCTGTTGTATTCAATTAGATCAACTGGACTTGAAGTTTAGTTCTTGAAGACGTTTCGCTAGTCATCCGACATACATGTCTGCCATGTACAATGCTGTTTTGACACCTTACTCTGGGCGTTCCTATAACACCTCTTAGCCACTATCTAATCACGCCCTTAACACCTGGCTGTGATATGCTAATTGGGATTTTCCAGGGTACATAATTGCCACAGATTCTTGTACAAGTCATTCTGAATTGAGAAAGCCAGTCGGATGACTAGCGAAACGTCTTCAAGAACTAAACTTCAAGTCCAGTTGATCTAATTGAATACAACAGATATACCATGACCTGGATGAATGAGAACCTTCATAAAGCATACTGTGCCTAATGGTAAATCCGGCCTGGCATTTGTTTATTAATCCACATTGATTAATGTCTGTACAAGCCTGTAGTGGACCTATCGACTGTTCCTGGACAGGCGAATGGAAAAGCATGCTCCTTGCAGAGACAGGCACTATGATTTACAGAGGCCATAGTTCTCAAAAGAGTTCTGGAGTTCTTTCCTGGTGAGGCTAAGAGGGGCTTTCCAGTTTTTTTTTTTTACTTTGTTTTCCTCTATGCTAAAGGGAGAGAAGGATTTTTTTTATGAAGAAATAACTTGTTGGTTTGGTTTTTTTTTACTCTTTTCTTTTATTTAACATAGTTCAGTACATACAATATATAAGAATAGACACAGTTTATGTGGATTAATAGAAATAAGTTACATGTGCATATATATGACTATATGTTTGTTTATGATTGAGAAAAAATTAGAACCTTTATAGCTAAAATATTCTATTGAACTTGGGGAGGTGTTTCACATTCTTAAGATTCTTAAGATTCTTACATAATAGTAGCAGACATCCCACCCTGCCCTTTCAAGCTTCCGGGCAGGGTGGAGAAGGGGGCATGGCTAACGGGGCACGACTTCACGTGGGGGAGGGGCGTGAGCTGACATTTCAGGTTCCAACAGTCCTTCTTCCCAGGATGCACCACTTCCTTGGAATGTTCTTAACAGTTATTAAAGGGCATGTGCACCCCCAAAACTAGACCTTACCTTACATCCAGCTCCAAATGGTTCCCCTGTAAAGTTCCTACAAAGTCCCAAAAACTGGCCACCAGGAGCCTGGCAGAGAGGGAAATTGTTTCCGCTTCTGAGGCCTCCTCTCAGAGATTTTTGGCTTGTTCAGGGCAGCCCCCCCTCCCTCTCCCTCCTGTTTTCCTCTCCCCCCAGTGTAAAAACCCTTTGGGTTACTGTAGGGCTCCCTCCCCCAGCCCCAACCGCTATATTAATATGTCCAGAAACTCCCCCGATCATTACTTACCTTACCTGTCTCCCCCATTCTGAAATGCCGGCAGCCGCGGCCGTGTTTGGCTGCCTCTCAGCCAATCACGGATGCAGCTGCCGGTCCGGCCCCCTGCTTGCAGTTTCATGCAAGCAGAGGGCCGGGACAGTACGCCGGAGGAAAGGGGTAAGGTAAGTAATGATCGGGGGAGTTTCTGGACATATTAATATAGCGGTTGATGCTGGGGGAGGAAGCCCTTCAGTACCCCAAAAATTCAAAAAAGGGGTGCACATGTCCTTTAATTTCCTGTTCTTTCTATTTATTCTTCTTCCGTTTTATTCTTCCGCTTTTTTGGACTCTATCTCCTCCCACAGTTTTTGAGCTAGAGACATGAAATACAGACGTGCGGGGAATATAGTAGAAGTGTGCTATCTTCTAGCTAAGGAATCCGCGGAAGTGTTATGGCGTTATCAGCGAATTTCGGGACATTTTTAACCATAGATAATAATGGTATCATTCCTCAAATGTGGATATTTCAAAACAGTTTGTCATATACCCAACCCCCCACACAGACACAGGTACACCCACCTACTGACCTACCTTTTCATTCCCATGGAAGCCATGAAACAACATGGTTATTTTCCCATGTTGTAGTCCTGGAGACGTATGGGCCCCATACTTTATCAAATCATTGGATTTTTATGTTCATTAATGCTGTGAGGAACTCCATACGATGTATGTCAGCGATTCTGTTAAGGAGAGTAGATTCTGTTGGGGGAGAGTTCGACTTCCAGGTTTTGGGAATTTCACATCATGAAGCCGTTGAGTTGCCAATCACTGGGACAAGGGAGAAAGGTCCGGGAATGACACGCCCAAAAGAAAGTGTAATGGGTCCAATAGTAATAGTATGAAGAAATAACTTGTAATAGATCATTTTAATCAACAGTATCTGGACCACAGGTCAGGACGAATGCATTCAGCCAAAAGAAAAAAAATAGACTTTTTGTTTTTCCTTATTGTACCTTTAAGTGTGTTGTTGCCATACAAAGCAATGCACAGAGTAAAGTCCTGCCAGACATATAAAGAGAGCTTCTGCATATTTAAAGTAAATGGAATACACTGCACATGTTTGCCATTTTGACAGGAAAATATGTATGTTTTACAAAATTAATTATATATTGCAGAATGAAACAGCTGCCTTACAGCTATGAGATGAATAATCAAATAAATGTTAGCTTTAAAGATGTGGTGTGATTAAAAATAAATCCAAAATGTGCCCAATGAACTAAAAAGATACAAGCGCACTGTCTAAAGCTCCATGAAGCAAAACGTAGAAAATCTATAACCAGGATTCACTGGTATAGTATATAAATAAAAAGGTTTGTATGTAAGATAATAAGATTTGTAAATCTGCAAAATCTGGGGGATACAATATATGAAGAATACCGCGCGTCTGCTACTAGGGGTACATTTCACGGTTCCTGTAGAGGTTCCTATTGCAGACAATGAATCTATCAATACCACCCTATCTTTAATGCAGAAAGTGATTTGCGCATTATATTTCATTCCTTTGTCTGAGTGCCCGAGTGATTCTTGGCCTTGGGGTTTCTGTACAGGCCTTAAAATCTTAATTTTATAGCATTAAAAGGACACGTAAAACTCATCTTAATATTTACAGACATAAGTTCTACTGACAAGATTAGAAAGTCTGGCGTTTTCTTTTCTTCTTTTGGTGGCTTTACTGGGTTTGGCCGTCAGTCATAGCCATGCCAAAACAAGCTGCCTCCTTTATGGCTGCACCAGCTTGTGAAGAGAACATGCCGCGGACACAAAGAGAAGAGAGATTGGCAGATTTGGTGAAGTATTGTGAAAATAGGGTTTGAGAGACCCTGGTTGTAGGAAATAGTGTTCTTCTTCTGAGGGGTTGAACATGCTAATGGCTGCAGGTAAATCAGCACGGACTAGAGTTATAAATAGAGATGATTTGTATTCAAACCTGTGGAAGAATTAGAGTTCACACCTAAATAATAGTTCAATATCAAATCATTTATTAAGGTGAACATAGACTGCAAACACGGCAATGCAAAACTCCAGAAAATCAAAGCAGAGCATTACAACATTTTTATCTTTCCCGTAGTAAAAAGACAATTTGCTGGAATGATGTCATGTAACTAGTATGTTTGTTAGCAAGGACTAATACATTTTGGAAATGTACTTTTCTGGAAATTACTAGTGTTAAAACAACAATAAGGACTTGCATTCAGTAAAACATACCAGCAAGGATAGTGGCACTGTTCCCTTTAAGCTGCTTGCTTGTGTATGCGCAACTTGGTACCAGACACAGTGGAGGGAACGTTAGATATATAGATGTATAATCCATTTACTGGTAATTGCTTATACCAAGAACTAGTACAGCAGCTGGTATAAGGATAGCTTAATTTGGTAACATCATGTAGTATGTCACATAGAATGGTTTGCAATGTGGGATTTAAATCTTAACCAGTAGCTCTTTGGTTTAGTTATAATATTTCCAGTTTCTCTATCAAAACCTACACTTTTGTTTAATAATTGTTACTCACCCTCCATATAAATCATAGGCTGAGTTGTCTCCCAATCATTGTATTGGGGGCACATGAGAAATCTCTTTAAGATTCTCTTCCTCTCTTATGCTTTCCACCAATTTACCTGTACTGATACCAGAAAACTGAGATAACCTTGGCATCCACCAATATCACTTTATTCTTTCTCTTGCTCACACACATGCACAGCTCGGTGAACTCCCTGGCATTTATAAATACAAACCTTGTTCTTCTACTTACCCTTCTGGAACCTAATGACTATTGCCTTGTAACTTTCATATATTGTCATATTTGGCTTTTCTTTTTGCTGCATAGTACTCCACGTGGGCCCCTTTACCATAATTTCATGGTACCTCCATTGCAGGGGGAGGGTTGGCCCATCTTCTTACTTTCCCTATGACAGAAAACCACTGTAGGTAAATCAGGGAGAGGGGCCCCATCCTAATTTTGCTGGGGGGCCATTGATTCCTAGTTACACTACTGTTTTATTGTCACAGGGAAAACTATATTCTGGTCTAAGATTCCGTTTTTTTTCTTCTGCCTTGATCCTATTAGGCTGAGGCCACACTGCAACGCACAGGAATTGTGCACAAAATTGCGAGCGTTATCGCACTCGATTGTGTGCGCGATTCTTGTGCGTTTTGCACATGTGTTTTTGCTGTTTTCTGTTATGGAAACGCAAGCATTAACGCACCAAAAATGGTGAACAGATGCGTTAACAAAACGTGAATGGACGCATAATCGCATGCACATCGGAAATCGCAGAAATTTTCGGGTTCCTGCGATTTTCATCTTAGTGAAAATCGTGGGCGCAACCGCGAATGCAAAATGTGTGCGCACATGCGCGAAAAACGCGCTAGTTTGGCCTACCCCTTACTGGGGAAATCTTTGTTAGTTTTTTTCTTTTTACTAATATGAGGTTGAAATTGGATGGGACAGTTCTGTGCCTTTTCATTGCTACTGTCTGTGGCTGTGAGAAATAATTTAATTGGCTTGAAGAGCCAAATTCCTGTTCTTTCTATTTCTTCTTCTTTTTTCTTCTTTTTCTTCTTCTGTTGTATTCTTCCACTTTTTGTGGAAGACTCTCACAGTTTTTGAGCTAGAGATATGCGGAGCATATAGGAGAAGTGTGCTATTACCTAGCTAAGGAGTCCGCAGAAGGGTTACGGCGTTATCGGTAAATTTCGGGACATAACGATATCGCAATCGTAAATCTACAGTACCAATATAATAAAATAGCAATCGTTAACGTAGAATAACGGTTATTACCGTTGAATCATAAAATAACGATCGGTATTCTATGATAACGGTCGTATTGTACAGTAACAATCAGTATTTTATGATATCAGTACCGTAGATATACAATATCGCGAGGATGCGATGGGGCGTTAAGCTTTACTCCTACTGACTCATATTGTTTATTAAAATGTATGTCTATCCCTGTATTTAAATTTTAGAAGTTTCTCTGTTTTCTTGGGTGAATGGGCTGTGGGACAACTCCACCCCAATAAAAACATCTTTTAGAAAAAATTGCCTCTTTAAAATATATTGATATATTCTACTTTGTCCTCTGAATTCAATACTGTATGCCTGCTATGCTTCTGGATGCTTCATGAAAACTGAGTTTAGTGACCTGTACTGAGCCTGAGCATGCTCAGAAGAGGCAGCCAGGGGATTAGTCATTGGCTGTGATGTCAACTGTCAAATCCATAACAGATGCCAACTAGAATTATGTGCCAGGGGCCATTTCGAATGATAATCATGCCATGTATGGCATGGCTGAAACGGCCGCTCAGTCGAAGATCCCCCTGGCCAGTCGAGCAACAAGCCCCAACTGAATGGCCCCCCTCGATTGCACATGTGTACAAACCTTTTTTTTAATAATTTTATTTTTTATAGAAAATTTTCACTTTCACTTCACACAAAGGCCTGAAACTCTCAATTGACAAGTGTTAGTTCGCTTACAAATATGTGCATTTTATGGTACTAATCGAAGCAATCTGAGCCTTAAAATGGGCTGGCACCGAAAAGCTACATGACTATATTTATGGGGCCCAATTTGAGGTAAGAACTGATAATAATCCTTTAACATATATTTGAACCACGGCCAAATTAGACATTGCAGAGCATTGGAGGTTGGCTGCTTAGTTGAATTACAAGTTTTTCTTTAAAATACAAGCGAGGCCCAAAGAACATATACCGTTGTCAAATGACAATGATCTCATAATGTCAGTCATAAAGTGGTTCAGGGTAACCGGTTTAGGGTAACAAGAGTATCGTCACCTTTAGTACTGGTAAAAATTACAGCAAGGGGTCAGAAACCTCTATAAAACAGCAAATGGTCAGGCAACTCCATATACCCGGAAGGTGCCAGGAACCTCCATATTACAGCAAGGAGTCAGGGACCTCCATATTACAGCAAGGGGTCAGGGACCTTTATATAACAGCAAATGGTCAGGCAACTCCATATACCCACAAGGGTCCAGGGACCTCCATATTACTGCAAGTGTTCAGGGACCTCCATATAACAGCAAGGGGTCAGGGACCTCCATATAACAGCAAGGGGTTGCAGGGACCTCCATATAACAGCAAGGTGTCAGGGACCCCCATATAACAGCAAATGGGTCAGGGACCTCCATATCACAGCAAATGGGTCAGGCACCTCCATATTACAGCAATGGGTCAGGGACCTCCATATTACAGCAAATGGGTCAGGCACCTCCATATTACAGCAAATGGGTCAGGCACCTCCCTATTTACAGCAAATGGGCCAGGGACCTCCATATTACAGCAAATGGGTCAGGCACCTCCATATTACAGCAAATGGGTCAGGCACCTCCATATTACAGCAAATGGGCCGGGACCTCCATTTTACAGCAAATGGGTCAGAGACCTCCATACTACAGGAAATGGGTCAGGCACCTCCCTATTACACGCAAATGGGCCAGGGACCTCCATATTACAGCAAATGGGTCAGCACCTCCTATTACAGCAAATGGGTCAGGGACCTCCATTCACAGCAAATGGTCAGGCAACCTCCATATTCGCAATATGGGTCAGGACTCCATATACAGCAAATGGGTCAGGCACCCTCCATATTACAGCAAATGGGTCAGGCACCTCCCTATTACAGCAAATGGGCCAGGGACCTCATATTACACAAAATGGGTCAGGCACCTCCATATTATAGCAAATGGGTCAGGCACCTCCATATTACAGCAAATGGGCCAGGGACCTCCATTTTACAGCAAATGGGTCAGAGACCTCCATATTACAGCAAATGGGTCAGGCACCTCCCTATTACAGCAAATGGGCCAGGGACCTCCATATTACAGCAAATGGGTCAGGCACCTCCATATTACAGCAAATGGGTCAGGCACCTCCATATTACAGCAAATGGGCCAGGGGCCTCCATTTTACAGCAAATGGGTCAGAGACCCTCCATATTACAGCAAATGGGTCAGGGACCTCCATATTACAGCAAATGTGTCAGGGACTCTCCACATTACAGCAAATGGGTCAGGGACTCTCCGTATTACAGCAAATGGGCCAGAGACCCTCCATATTACAGCAAATGGGCCAGGGACCCTCCATATTACACAATGGAGGGACCTCTATACAGCAATGGGTCAGGCACCTCCATATTACAGCAATGGGTCAGGGACCTCCATATTACAGCAAATGGGTCAGGCACCTCCATATTACAGCAAATGGGTCAGGCACCTCCCTATTACAGCAATGGGTCAGGCACCTCCATATTACAGCAAATGGGTCAGGCACCTCCATATTACAGCAAATGGGCCAGGGACCTCCATTTTACAGCAAATGGGTCAGGGACCTCCATATTACAGCAAATGGGTGAGGGACTCTCCATATTACAGCAAATGAGTCAGGGACCCTCCATATTACAGCAAATGGGCCAGGGACCCTCCATATTACAGCAAATGGGTCAGGGACCTCCATATTACAGCAAATGGGCCAGGGACCTCCATATTACAGCAAATGGGCCAGGGACCCTCCATATTACAGCAAATGTGTCAGGGGCCCTCCATATTACAGCAAATGGGCCAGGGACCCTCCATATTACAGCAAATGGGCCAGGGACCCTCCATACTACAGCAAATGCATCAGGGTCCTTCATATTACAGCAAATGGGCCAGGGACCCTCTATATTACAGCAAATGCGTCAGGGACCTCCATATTACAGAAAACCCCAATACAGGATGGACCTTCTTCCCCACAACACTTTGCACAGAGGTTGTCATAAAAACCCTATATAAAAAGTTACTGATAATGCTCCTTTCCCCTATCTGTGGTTGATACACATACAGCTTCACACATTGTCCAGTACAATGCTGCACAACTCCAAAATTAATTCATATTTTACTGGTAAACTCTCCAGTGTCTGTGGCAGTGAAGTTCAGCTGCAGGATTCTTCCATCCACTTAACGATCTGTAAGGAGAGTCTGCTGCTGGGAGATCAGGTGACCTTAACACAGGACTTGTGTGTTGTTCTTGGCAGATCTAGCGATGGCGCAACTCTAGTGGTCACAACTGGTACTGCACCACTAGAACAAAAAAAATCTCCTGAATTTTCGTGATTTCCTGGCGTTCCATGGCGCAGGTAGCGCATTTATGCTTAGCAATAGTGCGCCATCCTGCTAATCCACTGTTAACCCATCTGTAACTAAAGTTCTTTTCTTCCAGTCTTAAGGGATGTCTGTGTGTCCTCTGATATGTTCTATTTGTGAACAGTGCCCCAGATAGTTTATTGTATGGCCCGTTAACGTATTTATCACAGTAATCATATCAACACGCAAGCGTCTTTTCTCTAGTGTACATGATTGTAACTTATCCAATCTGTCTTCATATTCAAGCTCCCCCAGTTCCCTTATTAATTTTGTTGCCCTTCCATTTCCAAGGGGTCCTTTTTGTACACAGGATTCCAAAACTGCGCGCATATTCCAAATGTGGCATCACCAATAATTTGTAAAGAGTGAGAATAATAATTTTTATCCATGAATCCACACCTCTCTTTATACAAAACAATATCTTGCTGGCACTAGCTGTTGCCCCCTGGCACTGCTTGCTACATTGAAGTTTGTGGGACTTTTTACATTTTAACAAGTTGGTACAGCCAGGATGGCTGAGGGCACGGATTAGAGTTGAGAGGGACCAGTTTGAATGGAGCTGAGGTGTAGGTTGACTGAGGGGACATTGGTGTTCCTGGGGTGAGGCACATTGGAAGTAATTGGGGTAAGATTGGAAGTTGCTTGCAGGATGATTAGAAAAAAATAGTAATTGGGCAGTTTAGCATATCCAAGGCTGAATGGATCATGCTGGGGCAGATTAGATGGTGCAGATGGCTGTTTGGATTGTGCTGGTGTAAAATATATGGTCCTGGGGTCAGTTTGCATATGGAATGGTACTAGGGAAGATTGAATGATGCTGCCCAGTCTAAAGGTGGCCATACACCAGCCACGATAATTACCCGACCGACCGCTCACTCGACGTTCCTGCGATCCTGCGGAACACCCTCCCGATCTATATACGACCACATGCGATCGCAAAATCCCATCATTTTGCGATCACGATGCATCGCATATAAGATCGGGAGAGGTGGTTCCGGCAGGATCGCAGGAACGTCGCGTGAGGGTCGGTCGGGTAAGTTAATTCGTCGGGTAAGTAATATCATGCTGGTGTATGGCCACCTTAACACTATCATTACAGTATTAAAATGTAAGGGGTCCATAATTTATATTGGAAGAAGGTGCCAGAACAAATTCCTTAAAATCTGGGCCCCATGGTACAATTACATGGGAATGCCATTACCATTGGAAATTAACCCCTA
Organism: Hymenochirus boettgeri; assembly: GCA_019447015.1. Classification (NCBI taxonomy): domain Eukaryota; kingdom Metazoa; phylum Chordata; class Amphibia; order Anura; family Pipidae; genus Hymenochirus; species Hymenochirus boettgeri. Next base: position 184,225,455 of record CM033474.1, on the reverse strand, counting down.
AAAAATGCTCCTTTGTGATAATAGTTTATCCTTTTAACATAACTGGTACAATGCCACATCTGTATAAGCCATATCTGGTTGTAATAACCATCATTACCTCCCCTCCCCCCTCACCCTCTTCCTGACAGTCTATCCTCAGATAACTTGCAATAACTAGAGATGGACAAAACTCACCAGTTTCATTCAGTTTTCAGATTCCCAGATCTTGGAAAACCCCGAAGATCTGAAAATCCAAAAACAGAACAAATTTGCGATTTTTATCGAATGTTCGAGTCTATTTTCGATAATTTTCGAAAATAGCCTTGAACGTTCGATAACCCTTGAAAGTACGATCGGAGACTCCTTTTGGGTTTCCAATTGTATTTTCAAGCATTATCGAACGTTCAAGGCTATCTTCGACAATCCTCAAACGTTTGAAAATTATAGAAAATAGGCTTCCGAAGTTCCAAAATCCGGACAATCCGTCCAAATTCGGATGAATCAGTAAAACTGCAACTCTCCGGGCTGTGATTTCCACCAAGACGAGTTTATCACTCATTTACATAACCATCTTACTCCTACTGACTATATTGTTTATTATAATGCATTCCTTACTGTCCCTTTGGCTCTTTATTTACATTTTTAAAGTTTTCTGTTTTCTTGGATGAATGGGGTGTGGGCCCACCGGGGCATTCCCCTGTAACTATGGGCCAGTCCGACACAGTCTGTTGAATCCAGTGATGCTACAATCAGTTAGTTAACATTGCTAAATTGTTGCTCTCAGGCTCTAATGCGAATGAGGGATCTGTAATTACACCACAGGGGTTGGCAGTACAAACTACAGTAGTTAGTTTAGGGGAGAAAAAGTATAAATCTGTCCATGATCGTCAAAAATATTCTCATTAGTCACAGCTGATCACCAAAATATTCACTGTATTCACGGCACTAGTTATGAAGGATTTTTTTTTTTAGATGGATGTCTGAATTGTTTTATTATGTAATTCAATTTATCATGTTCACCCACAGTAACTTATTATTTATTGTTCTTTATCTCACTGGAAAATTGCCTATTAGGTTCCATCAAACTTTCTTAAGCACAAAAGTCTCCCTGGTTTATGATAATTATAGTAATATGGGTCTCAATGTCAGAAATGAATAAATACATTATTTTGTTTGTAATTTGAAGCTTGCAGACAGTAACTCTGAGCAGAATCATCTTGACAGTTCTGATAATTGTAAAACGCTTCACCAACGCACAGATTCCCCTAGATTCTTGTGCCTTTAATCTATATTTATTGCTGTCCTGCTTTCTGTCCTGCCATTAGAGGAAGCCTTTCCAGAGTATGGTAAGTTTACCATATTACATGGTGCTATAAATATAATTAAGATGCAAACAGTTTTAGTCCTGGCTGCATATTTAAGACTCTTGTAGTTTATATACAGTAGGCTTGTAATGGCTTCCAATTTACACCAAGATTATAGCCGTGCCATTGTGCAGAGATAATATCAAAGTATTATTTGCGTTAAGTCCAGTATCATGGCAAAAAGAAATATTGCACCATAATGTCTACCAATACAAGTACAGGACTGTAACTGAGGCAACATTACAGGGGGGGTCTGGGCAGATAAAACTAATGTGTATGTAAAAATATTCTCATTAAAATGTAAAAGAAAATAGCAAAAATTGGAAAGGCGGAAAAAGAAAAAAAAACTAAAATTCCAGGCTGGAAATGTGGCAAAAGATCTTTTTGGCTTTTTTGAAAACAATAACAATAGAACAATTTTTACTGTTATATAAAAATTAATTAGAGGTTACCATGGAATTGTATGGTGATATGAGGTATGATCATATCACCATATCACCATGAGGTATGATCACTGCTTTATAAATTGTACTAAGACCAAGTTTTATGGATATGCCCCTAAATTCCTCTTTACAGTACTGCTGGAAACACAGCTCAACTAATTTTAACCTGCAACCCTTAATCTAAATGAATTTGATTTACTGTAATTCTGTAATGCTAATGTATTTCTGTACTGTTGATCTAATAATCTATCATTTATATTACGGATAAGAACTAAAAAAAAAAGGTGCTGACATTTGAAATATATAATATATCTTAATGACAAAGGCTTGAAATATGCCTGCCGAATCTGACCTACAAGGGTTAATATTTCTACTTAGCTGTATGTAATTCAGAAAGCCAGCAGCATTATAAAGCTAAGTGCAGGCATGCGGTGTTGCAGCCACCGTTACGTGTATGTTGGTTTGATAGGTCATCGTTTGTGGTTTCACCCGGCAGTTATTAGGTGCTTGGAGCAAATATGTATTGTTCTAGGTGATAAAATAGTAATGTATTGGCACTCTCACACACCTGCTAGTTATCTCAGGTGCTGCTCCGTTCAAACCCCATTCCAAAGGGTCAAGCGTCACTGCAGAACAAAAAGAGGAACTAGAACGCTACTCAGATGAACAGGTGATAAAAGGGGGAGCCTTACCATAAAAATGGGACTTCGCCAATTCTGTTGCCACATAGGAGGGCTAAAACCCATTAGCATGGGTGTTCTGTTGGTATCTTTTTTCATACATTTGATTCCTTCCCTTGGTATATATTGCAATAAAAGCATGATTTTATAAAGGACCAATCATATACTTTACTTTATACTTTATACTTTATACTATACTATACTTTATATTAATTAAAGTGAAAAGATAAGTGACAGCAGTGCATTATCAATGAAGACACCGCATAAACTGAAGAAAAGGATTATCCTAATGCTGTGATGTTGGCCGTTATTAAGACTGGGTTTACATTTCTCATTTGTTTTATATTTTGTTTTGTTTTATGGAAAAGAAAAAAGTCAATAAACAGTAAACTTTTGACTATATTTATATACAGTAGTTTATGTATAAAACTGTATACCTCAAGGATATCCCAATAATATCTCACTATGTCCACCCAGTTGTCATCTCAGTTCCTGCTTTCTACCCTGATCATATTTATCTCTTTCCAGAATGCCATATGCAAATGGAAAAATGCAAGTGACCGCCTTTAAAATATAGTGGACTAGGCAATTAGAATAATAACATCATTTCACAGCTAATTGTATTCAGTAATAGAGGTAGGATAGAGCAAAAAAGAATCCACACTAGTGAAAGCTTTGTTATCCCATTTATTTGCTGATAGCAGTACAGTATATAAAAAAGAACATGAATAAAATCCAGGGGTTTAGGCGAATGCCTTAACATACCAAGAAACCGAATGAAATATAATAAATAAAAAGCAAAAAACAAAGCAGGTCAAAACAAGAACAGGTCAGCTTCTGTTTAATTTACAATTAAATTGATTTTTTACAATTATCAACTGTTGATGATCTTATAAGGATAATGCACCCCCATACAGCGTAATATAAGGATGTTAAGGGTGAATTATTCTCATGCAGTTACAAACATTCTCCAACGACAGAGATAGGAGAAACGTCTGTGACAATAACTTTGGGAGGAGCCAGAAATAAGTTTGTTACTGCATGAGTATAATTCTCCTTTAAGTCACAAAAAGTCCCCATACCATATAAAAGCACGAGGCCGCAGGGCAGGCAACTGCAAGGTGACTTCATATCCTTATATTATAATACTAGCAAAATACCCGCGCTTCGCAGCGGAGATGTATTCAAATAACCTTTTTAGTAAGAAAGCAATAATGTATCAACATTGCTGTAATCACTCGGCACTTGATATATTAAAGAAAGACAATTCAATAAGCTTTACGATAATGCAACACTCATTAACTTTAATTTAATATTATATTTTTTATTCAACTACAAAATTTTGGTGAAAATAACCCCCACCACCCCTCCCCGTCTGCCCCAAATACCCCCCACTATTCCTCTCTGTCCACCCTCCAAACCCTTCCCCTTACACCTCAGCCAGTCCCCGCACACACCCTGAAATTTTGGTAAAAATCGGTCCAGCCGTTAGTGTGCAGGAGTTCAAAATTCTATTCCCCCCATTCACCCCCACCCTAAAAAAAATATTTCGTTAACCTTTATGGTAAAGGAGTATATGCATACAAAATTTGGTTGAAATCGGACCAACCATATAGATTTGTATAGCTTGTAAGCTAGGTAACCATAAGTCTGTGCAATGTCAGATACTCACCGTTACAGGTGGAATTTCGAAACGAAACCTGCTTAACTTTGTAAGTAAGGTGCAATGAATGAGCCTGCCAATTTAAGCCGTCTGCCTCCACGGCAAGTTGGAGAATTAGTGATGAGTGAGGAGTGAGGGCTTTGCCTTTACTAGTATAGATTAAAGAGCACATATACCGTATATACTCGAGTATAAACCGACCCGAGTATAAAAGAGATACCCAATTTCAGCTAAAATCCTAATAAAAGTTGTTGACTCGAGTATAAACCGAGGGTAGAAAACTTGGCATTCAAGAGTTTGGAAACTACAACTCCCAGCTAATAAAGCATGCTGGAGTTGTAGTTTCCAAACATCTTGAATGCCACCCTCACTTGGCATTCAAGATGTTTGGAAAACTACAACCCCAGCTAATAAGCATGCTGGGAGTTGTAGTTCCCCAACATCTTGAATGCCCCCCTCACCCTCCCACCCAGTTCAGTTTTGTACCTGTCTCTTCTCCCGTGGTCTCTTCTCCCTGTGGGCTCGGTCTCTTCTGTGGTCTCCCTGTTGTCTTCTTCTGTGGGCTCTCCTCCATCCTCCATCCTTCTGGCAGGTGCAGTATCCTGAGCATTCGGCAGCCACGCGATCTTTTCTTGCACTGTGCAATGGCGCGCGGCTGACGTCACTGCGGGCTTGGCGCCGGGCAGTGACGTCAGGCCGGCGCGCCAGTACACAGAAGGATCGTGCGGCTGCCGGAATGCTCAGGTAAGCTAGTGACTCGAGTATAAACCGAGTCGAGTTTTCAGGCTGATTTTTCAGCCTGAAAAACTCGGTTTATACTGAGTATATACGGTACTTTCAGTATTTTTTCAGGTTTTATTTTTTTTTTAGGGTTTTTTATTTTTACTGACTTTTTTTTTTTTTAAAACCCTAACTAAACACCCATCCCCCTTAGGGGATGTGTGCTAGGTACACACAGTCAGATTTCTGAAAGATGACAGACAGGATCTGCAGATCTGTCTGCCATCTTTCAAAGATCTGCATACACACAGTCCCGAGCGTTCTCCTATGAACTTCATAAGGAGAAGCTCGGGACTGTGTGTTTCCATCGGCCGCGCTAACTCCTCATAGGAGTCTAGCACGGCCGATGAAATTTTCGCCTTTCCCGAACGAGCGTTCGGCCGACCCATCGTTAGCGGTCTCGCCTCGTTCGGGAAACGAACGTACACACATAGCGATAAAGCCCCGGATCCGGATTCCGACGGTATCGGGGCTTTATCGTTACTGTGTGTACCCAGCTTTACTCACACTGACATTTTTACTACCAGATACAGACAGGGATGTGTCTCTATGAAATGCGTGCTCATCTGTATTTGAAAGTTTATCATTTTTCTGTTAACTTCTCTTTTTTTAAAATGTCCTTAAACCTACTGCCAGTTTGTATTTTCACCGCCAGTTTGTCATTCCGATCCCGATACAGGCATTGCAGGTAGAAGGGGCGGATGTGTTCTAACGTGGATGGGAACTGCATTAGGAAGTTAAGCTGTCAAAGTGAGTAACAGTTTTTTTTTTAAAGGAAATATTCCACTGCAGCGCCCATTATAATCCCAACCACTCATGCATTAGTAATCAACTAACAAGTAATCAAACATAGAACTGCACACAGGAATCCGTTACTGATCCAATTCTTTACTAGTCCCCATACTAGGCGCACCAATCCCTTTGATTACCTTTCACTCTGTGGCAATATAAAAAAGAAATGTAAGATTCTGAGGTGAATGCCATTGAAAACATATTGATTGGTAAACCCAGGAAACATTTAAGGTTTACCGATCAGTATTCTATAAAGGGTGGTACCACTGTGTGTTTACAGCCATCATTTTCTTTGTGATTTCTTTTACAGTGCACCACACTAGTTTAGTTTAGAATTTATAATGTTGTGTCCCTGTACAGTAATGAAATGGCAAGTGAAATCAGCAACTATAGTAAACATACATTTAGCCTAAAGAAACCCTGCTAGCACAAGGTCCATATTGGTTAGAGCCCATTCACGTTATTATGATAACATCATATCATTGGCGTTTAAATGATCCAAGTTTAAAATATGTTTCTAACTTTTTCTTAACCATAGATATAACTAATCGGAGCTTCATACAAAGCAAAAGCCAATTATCCCCAAAAGAAACTAATTTTGGCATATTAATAACAATGCAAGGATTCTTACTTATGTGGAGGCTCGGATTAAATAGACTCTAGAGACTATTTAATGACCGTGTACACATCCTCCTCATTATATTAGTATCTCATTGTTTGTTATAGATGATAGCTGCAATTACCAGTGTTTTCCTCTTATCATTGAAAAAATGAAATGACATGACAGTGCTCATTTATCACGTGCAGACGAACTGGATTATCACTCAGTGATACAATTGTTTTCCGTGGATTGGAAATTTATTTTGATCAAATTCTTTTCTAATAAAAAAAGTTATCAAGTCTCGAAAAAGTAAAGAGAACTTTTTACAGAAAGTGATCTGAAATTCCGCTTTCTCCTAACTGCAAAAATGCTTTTTATTCCGTAGGACATGGAGTTAATTGGTGGAGTTCAATGGATTTAAAATGCATCTCATTGAAAAGATGGAAATGCATTTACACTTACTTAGGGAATAAACATGCAGATCAAAAAGCATTTACTCAGCAGCGCGCATATTGTACATTGAAATGGTTTAACCACAGGTAGATAATTATGGGGAAAGGGAAAAACTTTGAAAAACTATAAAGCAGCAAAGGAATGAATTGAATATCTATAACCCCCATGTACATTGCTTACCATGCCCATACCCACAGTAATGTATTTTCTGTTCCCTTTTATATCCAGATGTGGTATAGAGTTTCTTTCAGCCTCTTACATTGAACCTAAAGAATTAAAACCAGAGGCATAACATTCCCTTCATATAATTCATTCTGATTGGAATAAAAACTCTTCGATCTGCAAACTAATAAAATATGTTTGTTACATGTTTTTTTGAACTATGTTTTCTCTTTATTTATAACAAGAGCAAAAGGAGAACTAAAGGGTGTGCGTCATAAATGTTCACATAAATCTCCCCCCCAAAATGTAATGTCTAGAAAAGTATCTCTTGCCTAGGTCAATGTTTAATTATATGCAAGTACACTCCTGTGAAATAAGAAGTTGTGTTAGGTAAATCCCCCAAGCCCCATAGTTAGAAATCTAAGAGATAAAAAACTAACCTGAAATGCTGACAATGTTCTGTTACCACTCATTCTGCTTCCTTGTTCTTCTGTTTAGCAGTTGTCAGTCATGTATGTGACAGTTAAAATCACAGCCAATGACTGAATGTTAATTCCATAGCTGCCTCCTTTGAACACGTGCAAGGGCTTGGAGAGGACGCAGAAACCTTTTGGAAGGCAGAGTTAGGGGAGGAGAACATATTGCTGCATAACAGGTTACTTCTACAACTCTGATACTGCAAACCTTGGTTGCAACAACTGTTTATTTCAGCTACTGTTGCTTTTCGATATTGTCCAACCTGTCTAATCATTCTTTTTTGACCTCTGACCTATCCACATATTTTCATTCGCACATCTGCCGCTCACTGGATATTTTATTTTTTTGGAAAATTGAAACATTCTGAAAAAATGTTTTAAAGGTGTCTTTCAAAGATTTCTAAGGCCCATCACACAAGGATGCTGTAGAGTCAGAAGAACTAGAATGCTAGGCACGTTACACCTGGGCTTTCTCAACTCCATGAATATATGAGTCCTGACTCCCCCATTTTTCTCTGGGTTGAGCTACTAAGTTCTGATGTATTCCTTCCTGCTCATTTAGGCAAAATGATAATGTCTGCAGACAGATTAGTACAGTTTTCCCAGGTCTGTAGAGTTAACAAAGGTTGGACATTAAAGTACCTATTACAGCAGCTCCTGGGGAAAACCCTTGTCTGTTATATTAATAGGGACATTTGTGACTTATATACTGTACATGTACAGAAAAAAAACCTGGGGTCTCTCTTTTCTTTTGTTAATATGAATCCTGTGGGCTACACATGTGTTTGGTAACACTGTGCATACATTTTCAGACATCCATGTAAAGTATGTATGTATGGATTTTATTTCTTATATATAGCTCTCATTTACTAAATCTAATATGATTGAATGCCTGTCATTATTTTTTTTTCATGGAAATTCAAATCTACTAATTTTGACAAAACAAATGAAAACGTGCAGATAAATTTGTTCAGTGGCATAACAACAGGGGCCTAGCCCCTATGCATGTTTTTATACCAGACCCCTTCCATTAGCCCAGTACTGGTGGCAATCACCTGTTCTAAACCACTGATTTAACAGATAAAGACAGATGATCACTGGTCCCCTTCTTCCCCAGCCCATCTAAACACCCCCACAGTCACGGGGGACATTGACAATTTTTACACCCCTGCATTTGTGAAATGTATTAAATCCTCTTAACCACCTTGAAAAGAAGATTCTCCAACTTTCAGTCTGTGGCGTAAAATGGGGAAATGCCAGGGGTCATCGGTCTACCACCACCATGCTCTCTTCTGCATCAAGGGAAAACAATCAAGATTTTTAACTTTTGCTTCTACTCGCTTAATGTAGTTTGGTAAAAAAGAAGATTTTAACTTGGCACCTCTATGTGAATTGTATCACCTACTCTGAACATATTCAGGCTTCTTTAATTAGAGGGGCACATCAGTGTCCACACAGGTAATTTGCAGCAACCAATCAGATGATACTGATGTATTTTTGTTAAATGACAGACCAATGTCAGTATTATTTGTCTGCATTGGTATTATTATATTTCCTATAACTAAAGGAATATTTTTTTTTGCATTTCAACGCATACACTGTATATTGGGAGGTTAAACACAAATCCTTATGATGCATTAAACTCCCTTTACAAGTAGTAAAGTGCTTCCCTAGTGATTGGATGGTAATGCAGATCTGTCCATTTGCACTTCCTATTCACATAAAATATAAATTACCTTGAAGGGAACTATTCACCCTTTATATCTAAGATTCTCAGTCATCTTGGTCACTGTATACCAAATAACATTAAGGCTGAGGCCACACTACAATGCACGCGCCTGTTAATGTCCATTGGTTTCCGCTTGCACTTGCAATTTGGGCATTTTTCCCTTATCGGATCGAAATGCGAATCCCACAAAAAATGATGATCGCATGCGGTCACATAAGCTGATCGCAGCTCAGCAGACACCGACATGGGTGATGTGGCCATTTCCATAGGCCAACACTTTTGTGCACGTTTAAAAGCGCGATCGGATCGCAATCGTAATCACATCTCACTTAAAACTGCAGTAGTTTGGCGTAGCCCTAAGTCAATGAAACTGAATAAGTGCAGTTGATATATTCACTCTATAGTAGGAGTAATCCTGTGTTATGTCATCAATGTCATATATGCAGGGACCCCCACCTTTTTTTTACAAATAAGCATTCCCCCATAATCTACAAAACATGCCATTATACAGATTACTGGAGAAAGATTACACTTCATTTGAGAGCATTTAATTTTAGTAAATAGAATTTTTATATATTTTTCCTCTTGCCTTCCAGTATACCTTGATCTTTACAAACAGCATTGTGTAACCTCAGTCACATGCTCCCTTATGTTGATATGGTCCTAAAGTGGACTGTAATATGATTGTCTAGAGACTGCTAGTGGGTGGTGACCTGCTGTACAAGCTCCTGGGCTAGCTCAAAACTGAGCATGTGAGATAAATCTAACAGATTGTGTATGCCTATCACACCGCAATACTGGGAAATAAGGTACATTGCCCACATGTTAATACGGTCATTTCCTAAACAGCCAGAGCAAAATGATACTTTAGACAGGTATTGATATTTAAATGTCAAAGTGCTCTGTATTTGGATGTAATTTTGTTTATACAGTATTTAGTTTTCCTTTAAGTACTAGTCCAACTTCTACTGCACAACTACCTTAATACCTGCATTATGGATGTCTGCAGAGGAGAAATGTCTAATATAAGCAAAGTTTGGAGTCGTACTCCGTGGTGAAATTCAAAGATTTATTATACACCACACATCAGAAACACAATGTTTTAGGGGAAGGTTCCCACTTCTTCAGGTGAAGTGAAAGCAACATACAGTGAGTTTAAAATACCCTAGCCTCTGGATAGAGCTCATCCATGTGGGAGTGCCCGGGGTAAGTGATTGGACACAATAAAGTGAAGTCCATTGTACAAGTAATCTGTTATCTAAGAACAAACTTAAATAGCAATTACAGTCAGTACAAATAGCAATTACAATAAAAAAGAATAAAAGGTATAAATTCACACCCCACAATTCAAACAAATAGTTAGATGTATTAAAAAATACTTACCTGTTTTAGAACAGGATCCTGCACTGCATTCAGTACTTCAGGCAGGCTGTAAGTTCGTCCCTAGAAAAGCCCAGTCCTTAGGTGATATGCTATCACCAAGCCTATACACCACTAAATATACACATAAATCTACTTGGTTGTCATGTAATGGTAGCTACAAATGTGGTGCGAATAGGTGTAAGACATGTTTATATATGCACAAGTCCATAACTTTCAAAAGTACAGTTACGAATAAATCTTATCAAATAAGACAACACATAAATTGCAATAGTGAATATGTAATTTATTTAATCACTTGTAATAAATGCAACATCCAATATGTGGGATGTACATCTCGTTCCTTGAAATCAAGGATACGAGAACATATCAGAGACATATCTCAATGTAATTTAAATAGCCCTGTGGGTCGTCACTTCACAGCGTGTAATCAGTCCAATTTGAAATTCCTTAAAGTACAGGGAATACAGAAAGTTCACCATGATATACGTAATAGGGATAGACTAGCCCGTCTTAGAAAAGTAGAAGTGCAATGAATATTCAACTTAGATACTAGAATACCATTGGGTCTCAATTCGAGGTATGACATCTTATGTTATATAGATTGAATCATAATAATGTATTCTCTTTTCGCATTTGCAATATTTAAGGAAGATATATTGTAATTACATCATGAGTTTAATGTATATTAACTTATTTATTTAACCATAAGCAATATATATATATGAAAGAATTTTAGGTGCTAGTTAATATATTAAAGAAATAATTATTGTGGATCTAACAGTCAGATCAGCATGATTGGAGTTTGTATTTTTGTATTCTTGTAGATTTTGTTTTTAAAACATATTTTAGGTAACATTAAGAGATAGCAAAGCTAAATGACTTTAATGTAATATTATAGACCATTTAAGCCATGACAAATGTGTATCTAATGTTTACCTAATAGGCTATTTAAGTGTTATTTTAAAAGTTTTTTTGATGTAATGACAGAGGAGGAGCAATCTTTCCCTGTGATGTGAGTCTCCGTATAAAACGGAACAAGTAAGGATACACCCCCAGCCTATGATTAAGAGCCGATGAGGCTTGAAACGCGTAAGGCGGGACATCCACATGCTCGTTTGTTTGTTTGTTTGTTTGGGGCTGATGCAGCCGAAATAAAGACAGGATTTTTTATCTACTTTGTGAGTACCTTGGACTGTTGCTTTACCGGTGTGCGCTGAATGAAAGACACGGTTCGGGGCAGGCAGCACCCGGACCACCAAGGAGGAATGGTGAGTACCTATATACCGCAGTCCGTGGAATGATTATTGTTCATTGAAGAAATTAGAACTCAAGTGAGAGGCACGGGGTATGTTACACCCGTGCCTACAACAAAACCAAGTGAGTTAAATCTGTGTCTCACTGGTTAAGTGCACCGGCTAGAAACGTCTTTTGCTATGTAACTTTGTATAAATTCTTATCTGAATTAGATTTAGAAAGTGCATCCAGTGCTTCAGTGCAGATAAAGTGCATCAAGATTGCAGTGTAGTTAAAACAGACATATCCTTATTCAAAGAAAATCCTCTAGAGGGAGTACATTCTACTCCAAGTCCAGTTAATTTCCTCATTTAAACCTTGAGGGGCGAGTTTCTAATTTATCTATCCAAAAACTTTGTAGCAAACGCCTTTCAAAGTCTTCCAATACCAGCCATCTGAGTTGAGATGCTCTGTGTCTATACTCTAGAAAGTGTTTGCTGATGGAAGTTTCATAATGTTTCTTGTTGATAGTACCATCATAGTTGGAAATGTCTCTCTTATGTTCCCCAAACCTAACTCTCGCTTCCCTTTTTGTTTTTGCCCATCCACACGGGCCCATCCACACGAGGTAAATAATGCCAGTTGACCTACATGTAGCAAAGTCTCTTAGTTTAATTTCCTTGCCTTTAAGAGGATGGGGGAAGAAGCTGCCTGGCATTATGGCATTACATGCCTGGCAATTTTTGCACGGAAAGGTGCCAATTTGTGATGTACCTCTAAATGGCTGGATACTTGTTGTGGGAATGAGTAGGTCAGCTTTTATTAGTTCATCTCCTAGGTTTTTGTATGAGAAAATAGGTGGGGTAGTGAATAATTTACCAAATTTATTGTCAGCTTGTAGGATATACCAATTCTTTTTAATGATTTTCTGAATTTTAGGGGACAATGTGTGATATGTGGATACAAATGGTTACCTTTTTGTCTGGGGTAGGGTTCTTACTTACATACAGGTAAATCACCCTCAAAACCCTAAACGGTAATAGTTTGAAATGTGAAATATATAAGTCTAACATATCTGTTGTATTCAATTAGATCAACTGGACTTGAAGTTTAGTTCTTGAAATTCAATAACTAAACTTTAAGTCCAGTTGATCTAATTGAATACAACAGATATACCATGACCTGGATGAATGAGAACCTTCACAAGCATATAAGTCTAAACTGAAATCCTGCACAGTGTCCTGTTTCCCCTGTTTCTACTTCCTGGTTCTTCCAGTTAGCAACTGTCAGTTATGGATTTGACAGTTGACATCACAGCCAGTGACTGAATGTTAATCCCTTAGCTGCCTCTTCTGAGCATGCCCAAGCTCAGTCCAGGCTCAGTACAGGTTTCTAAATTGCTCTGTTTCCATGAGGCATCCAGAAGCATAGCAGGCATACAGTAATGAATTCATAGGACAAACTTTGATATATCAACATATTTTAAAGAGTCCATTCTTTCTAAAAGATGTTCTTATGAGGGTGGAGTTGTCCTTTAACTCTTTCTGTAAGACTTCTTTGGAATACCCTCTGGACATGAATTTATTCATAATTTTCCTCCATACTAACTTTGCATTGCACATCATCCTGTACAATGCGCCTAACTCTAAGGAAGGCTGTAAGGAAGGCCCTTTGTTACATTTTTAGGGTGTACGTTTTTTCCTGTATCTGAATATACCAGGTGTCATTAAACCTAATAAAAAGGTCCATTATAAAATGTACAGTTGTATGCACATGACTATAATCCAATAAGGCCTCTTTAATAACAGTTAACCCTTCATCATGGGGGATAGATGTATATAAAGATTCAATATCCATAGTGCATAAAAGTTTGTTATCCACACAGTCATTGATACCCCGTATATGTTTCAAAAAGTCGGTAGTATCCTTAAGGCAGGTTTTATTCATTGTAAGAATAGGCTGTAAAAATGAGTCAATGAAAGAGAGAGTCTATGCCTGACACTATGGAGTGGCCTGGGGGGGATGATAAACTCTTATGAATTTTAGGCAGAAGGTATAATACCCGTATCACAAATAATACTGTATCACAAGTAAGGAAATCTTTAGTACATTTATCTATAATGCCCAGATCAAAGGCTTCTGATATTATTCCATCAATGTCCTTTTTAAATTTACTTGTGGGTTCCCCTTTTAACTTCTGGTTAAATTAAAGCGACGAGGTGTATCTTGCCAGGGTAGGGCTTTAACCTGTTGTAGAACTACGTTATTAAAAGTCTCAAGTGATATCCGTTCTAAAAAATTTTTCTTAAACTTAGGTATAGGACAAGTGGTTTTATTAAAACACATTTTGAGTTTGATGTTCCTTGAAAATCTGTGCCACTTTTTTTAAAAATCAAATAACCTTCCCCTATGTGTGGGGATAAACCCCATACCCTTATTAATCAGAGAGAAATGTCTAATACAGCATGTATGTGAAAAACAGCCAATTACTGTCAAGACCCATTGCAAAAATACAACCATTAAGAAAACTTAGAATGAAGTGTGTGTGTGTCTGTGTGTGTGGGGGGGGGGGTAATTTTTATCTGCTTATTAATAAGACTTTTGCTAGTGATGGCCAATATAGTCTTTGACTATGGTATATGGGATAATGTTCAGTCCACAACAAACGTTGTGAAAGATAACTAAAAATCTTAGATAGAAATAAGGCAAGATTTATTTCGCTAGTTGAAAGTATTGATCAGTCATCTCTCCTTTGTTTTGAGTAGCTGTTTAGTCTGTAAGAAAAGTAATATAAAGGGTACAATATTTATAAATATCATCAATGTAATGTTAAACAAAACTGACTGCAAAGGGAGACTTCCATCTTCCCACTGAAAGACTAATCTAGTTACATACCAGGATCTGAGGATGCTGTGCCCGTGGGAATGGTTCTACTTAATTAAATTAACCACATCTAATAAAATGTTTTAAAATTCATTAAACTGAGTCACCCACTTAATTAAAAACATAATATGCATTTGATTAGAGAATAGATTTTGTTGAAAGCACAGCACAAATTTGAAATTGACATTTTAAATGATCCATCCAGCTGCCTTCTAGCCTTTAATGCTCAGAGTCCTTTGTCACCAAAAATGGTTGATGGAAAGGCCCGACTTCCCAGCATGTCTATTTAGCTCTGTGTTTCTCAACCTTTTTATCTGTTGGGAACCCTTGAAACAATGTTCGTTTCAAATCAGTTATCAAATCATCAAAATACATAATTAATACAAATAGAGATGATAGATCTATAAATATACCTGTATTTTTTTTTAAAATGCAGTCAAATTACTCATAGGGGATGTGTAAGGCTCCGGTGCTTACCTATGGCCGCGTTCCTGCGTCGCCGCGTGGGTATGCGCGCCGCGGGTGCGCGGGCACGCCATGCACATCCGTGGTGACGGGCAGAGGGCGTGGAGTCCGGCGTCCGGGTAGAGCAATGGTGATCCCGCCTCCTAGACGTGGGCGCAGACGTGTGCGGGCACGTTCCGACGTTTTGGTGCTGACGTCGGAGGGTCCTTTTTAGGCCCCTGCTTGGGCTGGCTTCTTGCTGCCAGTTCAGATTCGGTTTGTTTCTATCTTCAGCTCCCTTGCTGTGTTTAGCTCGATTCAAGTTTGTTACTGATTCCTCTTTCCAGTTCAGCCTTTGGCCTTCATTTCAACCAGCCTGCACCCGGTTCCAGTTCAGCCTTTGGTCTCCATTTCATCCAGCCTGCACCCGGTTACAGTTCAGCCTTTGGTCTCCATTTCATCCAGCCTGCACCCGGTTCCAGTTCAGCCTTTGGTCTCTATTTCATCCAGCCTGCACCCGGTTCCAGTTCAGCCTTTGGTCTCCATTTCATCCAGCCTGCACCCGGTTCCAGTTCAGCCTTTGGTCTCCATTTCATCCAGCCTGCATCCATTTCCAGTTCAGCCTTTGGTTTCCATTACATTCCAGACTACACCAGCTTCCAGTGCAGTTCCCAGTATTCAGACTATCTAACCGGTACCCATTTCCCTGTCTCCAGTATTGTTGGAATGGTCTCCTTACCACTCAGTTATTGTTATCTCCAGTGCTCCTGTCGCTGCATTTACCTGTTTCTTTTACCAGCTGCTTCTCTACACTGCGGGTGGGTTTCTTTGAGCTCTGATCTGGAGCCGCAACCTGGTGTCTGTCTTGCCGCACAACATCCTCACCATCAGAGGCTCTGGAGAAGACCGACAGACACTTAGACTCTGCGTCCAGGGAGAGGTCTGCAGGGACTCTCCCTGAAGATCCATAACAGTAACAAGTAAAACAGCCGATACTAGCCGAGTGAAACCAGTACCGCCGCTTTATAAATAGAAGCGGCGGTAACAGGTAAGTATCGGCGCGAAAGGTTAACGCTGTCCGCGAAAACGGCCGCGAAAAGTTAACGAACCTTTATAAATATGCCCCTCTGCGTCCAGTGAGGGGTTTGCAGGGACTCTCCCTGAAGATCCTTAACAGGATGGGTCCATACCAATGTTTCTCTACCTTTTTATCTTTGAAAAAATGTTTAAGGGCATGTCCAGCCTAAAATAAAGTTATCTTAGAAATGTTCATCACCCCTGCTAGATTCCACATTATCTATATGTTTCAAAATTTCCCATGAAGGGACTTACCTGCCCTAGTTCCTAGCTGCCCCTTGCTCCTGTTTTAAGCTTGTTTCGAGCAAAAACAAGAGCAGAGTGCTTCTGCACTGACAGCCACTCTACTTCCTGGTCGTGGCTGTCAGGCGATTGGTCGTGATATCATGTTGTGCCTTTACTGACAGCTGCAACCAGGAAGTGGAGCAGCTGTCAGCCGCAGAGCAGAGGAGGAGCAATGAGGAACCGAGTCAGGTAAGGAACTTCAGGGGCATCTTTTAAACATAGATAATGCAAAACCTAGGTTTGGGGGGGTTGATAAACATTTCTAAGGTAGCTTTATTTTAGGCTGGCCATGCCCTTTAATATTTCAGGGAACCCTTACATAAACACATTATTACTTATATTAATTTATCTGTCAGACATCAATACACCAAACACATTATTCATACAAATATAGAACATTGATAAATATATAGAAAAATATATCTGTATTCATCACAATGGGTCAATATAGTTTCTGTCAATCTCCTGAGGACCCCCATGCAACCACTCAGGGACCCCTGGTTGAGAAACACTGATTTAGCTCATGTTTCTAAAATTAATTTTAAATGGTAGATTTTATTTATGTTCACCAATGGCAGAGTTGGGTGTTAATATTATTGTATTATAGAATTGAATTTATAAGAAACCTACATCTGCATTCCCTTTAAACAAGGTACACTTAAGCAAGAAAACATAGAAATTACATGTTCATGGGATTGTCGCATTTCAAAAAATATTGCAAATAAATAATTCAAAGGTGGTATCTGCATTACTGTTTATTTCATCCAAATGTATCTCTAACAGGGTGTAGCAATATAATCATCTTAAAGGGACGTCCTAAACAATTAATAAGTACCCTGGTGTGTGGATCTTATTTTGCATGGGGGTAGCATAGCTAATTCCTACCTCCCTGTGTTCAATAGTTTTCTGTGTTCAATAGAACTACGGTAAACAGCTTCTAACAGGTAATTGGTAGAATTTTCACCTGTCCCGCAACCATGAGGATCTGGACTTGGTAGGACCCCAGTACATAGATGCATGGCTGGCAAATGCTGTTCCTTTAAAGACAAATAAACAAACCGCTTTAAAAACCCTGCTCCCTCTTATACTGCATTTTATTACTTGTCTCAGCTGGAGTGTTGATTTCATCTAAACGCATCCTGAGTAAATAAAGTGTTTGTAATGATTTTGCTTATTCTTCCATGGCAGTAGTGACCAGGTCAGAAAATTAGGAAGAACATTAAAAATTGCCTTTTATAGAGATTTTTTTGAACAATGTGAACCAAAGTAAAATAAAGTCAGATGCTAAATAAGCATCTTTATTTTATGGTAAAACATGCAGAAATATATTAAAACTATCTGCAACAATAATCAGATTCAGCATGAAGTGAGCAGAGTTGGGGGAGGGCTGCCGCCCAGGATGGAGCTTAATGGACCGGCCTTGCTGGCAGTGGAAATGCTACTTCAGCGGCTAGCAACCTCAGGTTGGTTGGGCACCCAAACCCAAAATAACTACGTAAGTACCTATGTTGAATTAATTGTGTTGATGTTTTTTTCCAAATGCCCAGGATGAATGTAAAATGTGTGTCTATAACTGCCCTCTTCTTGTATATAAACAACAAATTTCCATTGTTTTGCTTTTCAGAATTAATGTTTTTTATATATAATGCTCTTTTTTATTTTTTCACTAATCTATTGCCCCTAATTCCTAAAACTGGAACTTTTTATTGTATTATTCATAATGCCGCTGGAAGGCACATGCAGGAAAAATAAAATGCATGAAAAACCTTATTTCAGAATGCACTGCTGTAAGGCTACATGAGGCGTGACAAGAAAACTAAGAGAACCACATGTCAAATGTATAAAAAGTGTATTAATTAAGGCATGTGAGCCATAAACGAAAATTTATCTATAGGTGCAGCACCCCCCCAACCTCATTTTCGTTTACTTTCCCCAAAGATGCCCCTTAAGAGATACATACTGGTAGCCATGGGCATTTCTTAACATACTGGTAGCCATGGCATTTTTCATTGCTCACTATATACTGGGGAAGCTTACTTACCCCAAGTTCATTGGAGCAGTCAGGAGCCGGGAATTTTGCAGAGAGATGCAGAGGCGGCAGTTCCCAATGCCATCGCGCAGCCTCAGGACTACTGGAAAAGAGCATTCGGAGCACCTCTATCAGGTAAGTTTTGTTAAACATTCGGGGCACTTTGTCAAAGATCTGGGCATGTGGTTTTGCCGTGTGAAGCTCCTATCGACAGACGTCACTAATAAATAAGATAGGGAGAGAATTAGGCTTTTGCAGCTTACCTTCAGTATATGCAAATAAGGAACAGAGACTTCTGGGTAATTTCCATGTTTACACGGTAGCTCTTACAAATGCTTCACCTAATAAAGGGTTTTTACAGTATTCCAAAAGCTAAATCCAAAAGCAGAGAGCCAGTCTCAGAATGGTTTTGGCTTTATTGAACCATCATCTGGGCTACGATCGAAACATGGACATTTCCCAGAAGTCTCGGTTCCTTATTGCATATATTGAAGGGGAGCTGCAACCCTAATTCTCTCCCTATCTTATTTAATTTATTGACACTTGTCATAGGTGCGTCACACTGCAAAATCATTTCTTTTTTTTTTATGATGTTCTTAGAAGGTTCTCATTTATCCAGATATACCACTGGTCATGGTAAATCTGTTTGTTATTCTCAGTTAGATCAACTGGACATAAAGTTTAGCCTTGAAGACGTTTCGCTAGTCATCCGACTGGCTTTCTCATTCAGAATGACTTGTACAACAATCTGTTGGCAATTTAGTACCCTGTAAAGTCACAATTAGCATATAATATCCAGGTGTTAGGGATCTTCTGAATGCAAGGCTTGATTGCATTGAGGCTATCAAAACTGCCCAGGGTAAGGTGTCAATAGCAATTGTACAGTACATGGCAGACAGCTGGCGTCCAACCTCCCCACCTATTCAGGCTTTGCTTCTTTATTTTCACATAAATGGCTTCCTTGGACATCTCTCTTGAACCAGTCCCTGTTCCTTTGCCAAGATGTTAACATTACAATCTTCAAAGGTATGTCTTTTTTCTTAAGATGCAGGTAACACCGGCTGAGTCCTGACCCGAGGAATTGGCTCTTCTGTGCTGGGCCATACGTTGATGCAGTTGCTGTTTGTCCTCCCCCCACATACAAATCAGAGCACTCTTCACTGCACTGCATATATGATGTCATTATTCTTATGTTTTCGGTATTGGGTCTTTCGGATGTGCCAATTGCTGCCTCAGTGTGTTGTTTAGTTTAAAGCAGCAAGGGATTGTTTTTTTGAAAATGCTTCTTACTTTCTTGGAAACCCCTTCTACATATGGGATGACCATGTTCTTTCTCCTGTCTTGCTTTCCTCCTTCACTGTTGGTATCATTTTTCTTTTCTTTCCTTCTACCCCTTTTTGACAAAGGCCCAGTCTGGATATACACAAGTTTTATGGGCTCCTCCTGAGATGTTTAAAGGACAACTAAACACATTTTTTATACTCCAGAATCTGAAAACACTCCCACCTAAAAACAACAATAAGCTATAAAATCCCACTTCAGTAAATGTAAGCCTGTTACGAACTGGATGAAGTATCTTTGTGTATGTGCAGTGTCAACCACAACCTCCTGACCTCAGTCACATGCTTCCTTGCGTTATCTTTCCTGTAAAAGGATTGGCTAGAGATTATTAATGGGTGTGACCAACTGTAACAAGTTTCTGCCATTGCTAAGGACTGAGCATAATGGTCATTGACCAAACAACTGTGTGATACTAGAATGCTTGTGAAGTAAAGCACAAACCATATGTATTTTAGGTAACTTTTGTGCAGCACCCGTATCAAAATGAGAAGTAAGACACAGATTACTGGTTTTATATCTGGTGTACTGGTGTTCTTGCCTTGTGGTTCAGTGTTGTTCTGTGGCTTTAGTTGTCCTTAAAATTTCTTTAGCCTTCGCCTCTGTGCTATTTGGGATGTTCTATCTTCCGTGTTGCAGAGTTCTGATGACGCCTAGCGTGTGATCTAAAGGGTGGTGGGAGTCAAACTATCTGGTCTGTGTGGGGTGGTTTTTTGTAAATCACTACTTCCAGTTAACCTTTCTCAGATTTCTATCAAGCAGTCGAAGAAAGCCAGTGTGTTTGTTTTGAACCTCTTCCCTTGTAAATTTGATGTGTTTTGTGAAGGCTTGTTTCTTCCTTCTGGTGGATTTAACTCAGGTGTCCATCCACGTATCTGAACCAGTGGCTGGGTGCAATGCCCTTGAAGGCATTAAGAGCCTGTGTTTTCCACCTCCCTCCATGTAAAAGTTTGCCATGATGTGTGAACTGTGGATCCCATAGCACATCCATGTTTTTGCTTGTGGAACTTATCCCTATATTTGAAAAGGTGGTTTTAAAGGCATAAGTCCAGTAGGGAACACACCCTGTTTGGGGATAAGATCTGTTCTGCTGGTAAGGGTGATGTCTTGCCCTAGCCGATTTCTCACCATTTTAACAGCCTCTCCTAGGGGATATACAGAGATGTCACATCATAGTTTCTTCTGGCACCTAGAACTACATCTTGAATTTTGTTAGTGAAATCCTGGAGTTCTGAGTTATGTGCTTAGAGCTTTCCAACCAATGGCCCTAAGATGTTGGATAGGTATTTCACTTCCTTGTATGTTACAGAGTTGATGCTGCTGACTATATGTCTCAGAGGGACCTCTTCCTTGTGTATCGTTGGGTGTCCATCTATACATGGATGTGCCTTACCAGGGTAGCTTGATCAATGGCTTGTAGTCGTTTTTAAGTCTATGATCTTTTTTTCTTGTAGGCAGCTGGGGGGATCCCTTGTTAAAGCCTTGTATGTTTTGTTATCCTCTACACTTAGCATGGTGTCCGAAGTGTTGAGTACCACTGTGCATATTCCCTTATCCACACGCAGAATTGTGAGACTGGAATCTATTTTGAGTGATGTTAAGGCCCTTCTTTCCTGTGTGGTCAGAAGAAGGTTTTAGCACTGGCTAAGGCTGCGGATACCTTAAGGCGAAGTTGTTCTGCCTCACTCTGTGGTACCTCTTATTGTGGAGTGAGGCTTCTGTGGCTGCTATATAATATCCACCACAAAGATGGCTTTAGGAGTGATGGCAAGTTCAAGCCTTAACCAGGACTTCCATTTCTGGTTGAGTCAGGGTGCTGTTGTTTTCTCTCACTCTTCTTCCTCCTTTTTGTTAAAGTAATAATTCCCTCCTTTTGGCTCCCTTAGGTGGTATTCTGGGATGACTCAAAGAATAGAGAACTTGTTCCATTGCCTTTGGTTTGCCCTTACAGTTTCTGAGAAAGCTGTGCTTGTTTGGTGAACTCCATCACTCTTCCTCCAGATGGCCACAGGTAGCTGTGAGGCAAGGTTCTTGTTCTAGCTGACTGATGTTGTGTAGATACGATGTTTTTTTGAAAATTCTTCTTAATTTCTCGGAGACCCCTGCTACATATGGGATGACCATGTTCTTCCTCCTGTCTTGCTTTTCCCCTTCACTGTTGGTATTCGTTCCGCCCGCGCACCCCCTCCCCTCAACCCCTCCAACCCCCCCGCCCCGGCCGCTCCCGGGTGAGGGTACGGGAGCCGCTGGGGGGTGGAGGCTCCCTCCATCGGGGCCCGAGAAGGGCCTTTTGGGCTTAGGGGGTCCCGCAGCTCGAACCGGGACCCCCTCCCCGGCCCTTACAGGGCCCTTGCGGCACTGACAAGTGCCCTTGGCGGGGGTCCCGCAGCTGAAACCGGGACCCCATTTGCGGCTCTAAAAGAGCCCTTGGGCGACTCTTCTTTCTTTCTCCAGTCCCCCGGCGACACCAGCTCCGCTGAGACCGCCGACCCCCGAGAGGTACCCCTCGGCGGCCGCCAGGGTACCCCCGCAGCGCCGGCGACCTCACCGAGGCCGATGTTGCCGGCGTCTTGATCCACGCGACGTCTTCGGCTGGCGACACCAACCCCCACTCAGGTCGCCGATGCCAGGCAGACTCCACTGCGGCCGCCAGTGAGCCTGCTGGCACCGCCGGCCTCAGCGGAGCCGATGTTGCCAGCCGCTTCTTTCTTCTTTTTTTCAGCCATCTACTGCGATGGCATCTGAGTTCCTCGGCGGAAAGCTCCTCTTTATATAGGTTTGCAGAAATCCATAATCCGTTTCTGATTGGTCAATTTTTAATACTTGCTTTACATTAACCAATCAGATTTCTGGAAAGTTCTGAAATCTGATTGGTTAATGAAAGAAGTATTAAAATTGACCAATCAGAACCGGATTATGGTTTCTGCAACCTATATAAAGAGGCTTTCCGCCGAGGAACTCAGATGCCATCGCAGTAGATGGCTGAAGAAAGAAGAAAGAAGCGGCTGGCAACATCGGCTCCGCTGAGGCCGGCTGCCAGCGGGCTCACTGTCGGCCGCAGTGAGTCTGCCTGGCATCGGCGACCTGAGTGGGGTTGGTGTCGCCAGCCCGAAGACGTCGCCCAAGGGTCTTTTAAGAGCCGCACTGGGGGTCCCGGTTAGCTGCGGGACCCCCGCCAAAGGCACTTATTAGTGCCGCAAGGCACTTGTAAGTGCCGCAAGGGCCCTTACAACAGGGCCGGGGAGGGGGTCCTTTTTCCACCCCCCCAGCGGCTCCCTCCCCCCGTCCCCTCCCTGGGAGTGGCCGGGCGGGGGGCTTGGAGGGGTTGCCGGGAGGGGGTGGCGCGGCGTGTGGTCGCGACCACCTGCTGCGGCCCCTTCCCGGCAGCCCCTCCTAGCCTCCCGTTCCGAGATTGCCGCGAACGGGGAACGGGTTGGAAGGGGCTGCTGGGAAGCGGCGGCGGCGGGTGGTCGCCGCTGCCACCGCGGGGTGTGTGGGCGGGGTGGCCTGCCCATGCCTGCCCATCCCCGCCGCGGGAGGTTAGTATCGGCTGACTTCGCCACCTTCAAGGTGGCGAAGTAAAACAGCCGATACTAGCCGAGTGAAACCAGTACCGCCGCTTTATAAATAGAAGCGGCGGTAACAGGTAAGTATCGGCGCGAAAGGTTAACGCTGTCCGCGAAAACGGCCGCGAAAAGTTAACGAACCTTTATAAATATGCCCCTCTGCGTCCAGTGAGGGTGTTTCAGGGACTCTCCCTGAAGATCCTTAACAGGATGGGTCCATACCAATTTTTCTCTAAACCTTTTTATCTTTGAAAAAATGTTTAAGGGCATGTCCAGCCTAAAATAAAGTTATCTTAGAAATGTTCATCACCCCTGCTAGATTCCACATTATCTATATGTTTCAAAATTTCCCATGAAGGGACTTACCTGCCCTAGTTCCTAGCTGCCCCTTGCTCCTGTTTTAAGCTTGTTTCGAGCAAAAACAAGAGCAGAGTGCTTCTGCCACTGACAGCCACTCTACTTCCTGGTCGTGGCTGTCAGGCGATTGGTCGTGATATCATGTTGTGTCCTTTACTGACAGCTGCAACCAGGAAGTGGAGCAGCTGTCCAGCCGCAGAGCAGAGGAGGGCAATGAGGAACCGAGTCAGGTAAGGAACTTCAGGGGCATCTTTTAAACATAGATAATGCAAAACCTAGGTTTGGGGGGGTTGATAAACATTTCTAAGGTAGCTTTATTTTAGGCTGGCCATGCCCTTTAATATTTCAGGGAACCCTTACATAAACACATTATTACTTATATTAATTTATCTGTCAGACATCAATAACACCAAACACATTATTCATACAAATATAGAACATTGATAAATATATAGAAAAATATATCTGTATTCATCACAATGGGTCAATTAGTTTTTTTCTGTCATCTCCTGAGGACCCCCATGCAACCACTCAGGACCCCTGGTTGAGAAACACTGATTTAGCTCATGTTTCTAAAATTAATTTTAAATGGTAGATTTTATTTTATGTTCACCAATGGCAGAGTTGGGTGTTAATATTATTGTATTATAGAATTGAATTTATAAGAAACCTACATCTGCATTCCCTTTAAACCAAGGTACACTTAAGCAAGAAAACATAGAAATTACATGTTCATGGGATTGTCGCATTTCAAAAAATATTGCATAATAATAATTCAAAGGTGGTATCTGCATTACTGTTTATTTCATCCAATGTATCTCTAACAGGGTGTAGCAATATAATCATCTTAAAGGGACGCTAAACTAAATATAATAAGTACCTGTGTGTGGATCTATATTTTGCATGGGGGTAGCATAGCTAATTCCTACCTCCCTGTGTTCAATAGTTTTCTGTGTTCAATAGAACTACGGTAAACAGCTTCTAACAGGTAATTGGTAGAATTTTCACCTGTCCCGCAACCATGAGGATCTGGACTTGGTAGGACCCCAGTACATAGATGCATGGCTGGCAATGCTGTTCCTTTAAAGACAAAATAAACAAACAGCGCTTTAAAAAAACCCTGCTCCCTCTTATACTGCATTTATTACTTGTCTCAGCTGGAGTGTTGATTTCATCTAAACGCATCCTGAGTAAATAAAGTGTTTGTAATGATTTTGCTTATTCTTCCATGGCAGTAGTGACCAGGTCAGAAAATTAGGAAGAACATTAAAAATTGCCTTTTATAGGGAATTTTTTGAACAATGTGAACCAAAGTAAAAATAAAGTCAGATGCTAACTAAGCATCTTTATTTTATGGTAAAACATGCAGAAATATAATTAAAACTATCTGCAACAATAATCAGATTCAGCATGAAGTGAGCAGAGTTGGGGGAGGGCTGCCGCCCAGGATGGAGCTTAATGGACCGGCCTTGCTGGCAGTGGAAATGCTACTTCAGCGGCTAGCAACCTCAGGTTGGTTGGGCACCCAAACCCAAAATAACTACGTAAAGTAACTATGTTGAATTATTGTGTTGATGTTTTTTTCCAAATGCCCAGGATGAATGTAAAATGTGTGTCTAATACGCCCATTCTTGTATATAAACAACAAATTTCCATTGTTTTGCTTTTCAGAATTAATGTTTTTTAATATAATGCTCTTTTTTATTTTTTCACTAATCTATTGCCCCTAATTCCTAAAACTGGAACTTTTTATTGTATTATTCATAATGCCGCTGGAAGGCACATGCAGGAAAAATAAAATGCATGAAAAACCTTATTTCAGAATGCACTGCTGTAAAGGCTAACATGAGGCGTGACAAGAAAACTAAGAGAACCACATGTCAAATGTATAAAAAGTGTATTAATTAAGGCATGTCGAGCCATAAACGAAAATTTATCTATAGGTGCAGCACCCCCCCAACCTCATTTTCGTTTACTTCCCCAAAGATGCCCCTTAAGAGATACATACTGGTAGCCATGGGCATTTCTTAACATACTGGTAGCCATGGGCATTTTTCATTGCTCACTATATACTGGGGAAGCTTACTTACCCCAAGTTCAGTGGAGCAGCAGGAGGCCGGGAATATTTGCAGAGAGATGCAGAGGCGGCAGTTCCCAATAGTCCATCGCGCAGCCTCAATGGACTACTGGGAAAAGAGCATTCGGAGCACCTCTATCAGGTAAGTTATGTTAAAACATTCGGGGCACTTTGTCAAAGATCTGGGGCATGTGGTTTTGCCGTGTGAAGCTCCTATCGACAGACGTCACTAATAAATAAGATAGGGAGAGAATTAGGCTTTGCAGCTTACCTTCAGTATATGCAAATAAGGAACAGAGACTTCTGGGTAATTTCCATGTTTACACGGTAGCTCTTACAAAATGCTTCACCTAATAAAAGGTTTTTACAGTATTCCAAAAGCTAAATGCAAAAGCAGAGAGCCAGTCTCAGAATGGTTTTGGCTTTATTGAACCATCATCTGGGCTATCATCGAAACATGGACATTTCCCAGAAGTCTCGGTTCCTTATTTGCATATATTGAAGGGGAGCTGCAAAGCCTAATTCTCTCCCTATCTTATTTAATTTATTGACACTTGTCAATAGGTGCGTCACACTGCAAAATCAGTTCTTTTTTTTTATGATGTTCTTATGAAGGTTCTCATTTATCCAGATATACCTGGTCATGGTAAATCTGTTGTATTCAGTTAGATCAACTGGACATAAAGTTTAGCTCTTGAAGACGTTTCGCTAGTCATCCGACTGGCTTTCTCAATTCAGAATGACTTGTACAACAATCTGTTGGCAATTTAGTACCCTGTAAAGTCACAATTAGCATATAATAGCCAGGTGTTAGGGATCTTCTGAATGCAAGGCGTGATTGCATTGAGGCTATCAAAACTGCCCAGGGTAAGGTGTCAAAATAGCATTGTACATGGCAGACAGCTGGCGTCCAACCTCCCCACCTATTCAGGCTTTGCTTCTTTATTTTCACATAAATGGCTTCCTTGACATCTCTCTTGAACCAGTCCTGTTCCTTTGCCAAGATGTTAACATTACAATCTTCAAAGGTATGTCTTTTTTCTTTAAGATGCAGGTACACGGCTGAGTCCTGACCCGAGGAATTGGCTCTTCTGTGCTGGGCCATACGTTGATGCAGTTGCTGTTTGGTCTCCCCCACATACAAATCAGAGCACTCTTCACTGCACTGCATATATGATGTCATTATTCTTATGTTTCGGTATTGGGTCTTTCGGATGTGCCAATTGCTGCCTCAGTGTGTTGTTTAGTTTAAAGCAGCAAGGGATTTGTTTTTTGAAAATGCTTCTTAATTTCTTGGAAACCCCTTCTACATATGGGATGACCATGTTCTTTCTCCTGTCTTGCTTTCCTCCTTCACTGTTGGTATTCATTTTCTTTTCTTTCCTTCTACCCCTTTTGACAAAGGCCCAGTCTGGATATACACAAGTTTTAAGGGCTCCTCTGAGATGTTTAAAGGACAACTAAACACAATTTTTTATACTCCAGAATCTGAAAACACTCCCACCTAAAAACAACAATAAGCTATAAAATCCCACTTCAGTAAATGTAAGCCTGTTACGAACTGGATGAAGTATCTTTGTGTATGTGCAGTGTCAGACCACACCTCCTGACCTCAGTCACATGCTTCCTTGCGTTATCTTTCCTGTAAAAGGATTGGCTAGAGATTATTAATGGGTGTGACCAACTGTAACAAGTTTCTGCCATTGCTAAGGACTGAGCATAATGGTCATTGACCAAACTGTGTGATACTAGAATGCTGTGAAGTAAAGCACAAACCATATGTTATTTAGGTAACTTTTGCAGCACCCGTATCAAAATGAGAAGTAAGACACAGATTACTGGTTTTATATCTGGTGTACTGGTGTTCTGCCTTGTGGTTCAGTGTTGTTCTGTGGCTTTAGTTGTCCTTTAATTTCTTTAGCCTTCGCCTCTGTGCTATTTGGGATGTTCTATGCTCCGTGTTGCAGAGTTCTGATGACGCCTAGCGTGTGATCTAAAGGGTGGTGGGAGTCAAAATACTGGTCTGTGTGGGGTGGTTTTTTGTAAATCACTACTTCCAGTTAACCTTTCTCAGATTTCTATCAAGCAGTCGAAGAAAGCCAGTGTGTTGTTTTGAACCTCTTCCCTTGTAAATTTGATGTGTTTTGTGAAGGCTTGTTCTTCCTTCTGGTGGATTTTAACTCAGGTGTCATCCACGTATCTGAACCAGTGGCTGGGTGCAATGCCCTTGAAGGCATTAAGAGCCTGTGTTTCCACCTCCTCCATGTAAAAGTTTGCCATGATGTGTGAAACTGTGGATCCCATAGCACATCCATGTTTTTGCTTGTGGAACTTATCCCTATATTTGAAATAAGTGGTTTTAAGGCATAAGTCCAGTAGGGAACACACCTGTTTGGGGATAAGATCTGTTCTGCTGGTAAGGGTGATGTCTTGCCCTAGCCGATTTCTCACCATTTTAACAGCCTCCCTAGGGGATATACAGAGATGTCACATCATAGTTTCTTCTGCACCTAGAACTACATCTTGAATTTTGTTAGTGAAATCCTGGGAGTTCTGGATGTGATGCTTAGAGCTTCCAACCAATGGCCCTAAGATGTTGGATAGGTATTTCACTTCCTTGTATGTTACAGAGTTGATGCTGCTGACTATATGTCTCAGAGGGACCTCTTCCTTGTGTATCGTTGGGTGTCCATCTATACATGGATGTGCCTTACCAGGGTAGCTTGATCAATGGCTTTGTAGTCGTTGTAGTAAGTCTATGATCTTTTTTTCTTGTAGCAGCTGGGGGGATCCCTTGTTAAAGCCTTGTATGTGTTGTTATCCTCTACCATCTTAGCATGGTAGTCCGAAGTGTTGAGTACCACTGTGCATATTCCCTTATCCACACGCAGAATGGTGAGACTGGAATCTATTTTGAGAGATGTTAAGGCCCTTCTTTCCTGTGTGGTCAGGAAGAAGGTTTTAGCACTGGCTAAGGCTGCGGATACCTTAAGGCGAAGTTGTTCTGCCTCACTCTGTGGTACCTCATTATTGTGGAGTGAGGCTTCTGTGGCTGCTATAATATCCACCACAAAGATGGCTTTAGGAGTGATGGCAAAGTTCAAGCCCTTAACCAGGACTTCCATTTCTGGTTGAGTCAGGGTGCTGTTAGTTTCTCACTCATTCCTCCTTTTTGTTAAAGTAATAATTCCCTCCTTTTGCCTCCTTAGGTGGTATTCTGGGATGACTCGAAGAATAGAGAACTTGTTCCATTGCCTTTGTTTGCCCTTACAGTTCTGAGAAAGCTGTGCTTGTTTGGTGAACTCCATCACTCTTTCCCAGATGGCCACAGGTAGCTGTGAGGCAAGGTTCTGTTCTAGCTGACTGATGTTGTGTATTAAAGCATCAACTGTAAAATGTGTCTGTCGTACTCGTTCATTTAGAAGATGTGTTTGAGCCTTTTGCAGTATCTGTTTGGCTCTGATGCCTTTTACTGTGGAATCCAGACATATGCTGCATGGTACTAGCCTTGTTGCCTGCATTGGAGGTTAAAGCGCAGATGGTTTCGGTAGTCAGTCAATTCCCTTGCTGTCATATTGCCATACAAATTTTCCAAAATCGTTTTTTGGGTTTTTCATTAGCAAACACAATTACATCTTAGCAAGGCTACAGCTGTCCCAGCTAAGTCTACAGTCCCAGCTGTCACAAATAAGGTTATAATAAATATATTAGAAATCATTTTTGCACATTTAAGACTGAAATTGAAATAAAATCATTAGTCATCAATACTTTAGATACATATAAAGCTAATTGGGAAGAACTACCAGAATGAAGGAAAGAGAAATCTTGATATGATAATCTAAAGCTGGGTGCACACAAAGAGATCCTTCATTTTGTCTGACTGTTCGGCACTTCCAACTGGTCGTCCAGGAGGAATGACTGTAGGTCACGGCAAAAGTTGCTGCGGCCAACAGTTCACCGGTCCGTAGAGGATCGAACGGTCATCCTTGGTTTTCAGGTGAGTCCATTCTTTTGATTTGAACGAATGGTCAGTCACGGCTGAAAACCCATGCAGTTTTTTCAACCCGATTGACCAAAACACTGAACTGTTGGTGGATCGGCCTAAATAATTGCATGATGTGTACACAGCTTCAAAGCTCTAATGCTGCATCTTTTAAAATGCTTATACTTACTTAATACTTTGATGTTATAAGAAAATGTTACTTTTAAAACACTTGTCCAACTCCATCTACCACGGGAAACAAACATTTTGTAGGCACCTAGGCCACCATCAGAATGTATACTGTGGGAGAAAATTGACAATGAAATCCAAAAATGATTCTTGGATGGCTGTCAGTGTGGTCCATATACAGCCATCTGGGTGTTGTGAATAAAAATATAGGCTTATTATTTAAAGCACCTAGAAGAACAGAAATATTGTCTTGCTTTTTCATCACATTGGAATATCATGTGAGAATAGAACATTGTTGTCTGGATATGAAAAAAAAGCATTCAGCTAACCATGATTTACTAGCGACTTGCAGGGAAAACAGTTGCATTTGATGGCCAATAGTTTTAGTTGGCTTACCATAAGTTGTGTTTAAAGTTACTAGATTGTTTACAAATAAAAACCAATAGCCATTGTTAAAAGCATGTCCACCCTTTTAACTTAATTTCCCATCTGCTTAAATTTCAATAAATGTGATATTTAGTGGTATAATTGTGTGTTTCTATACATTGAGTCCTTTTTACAGCATTGTTTTCTAATATTTATTTACATGAAAGTTAAATAATATTTATCTGTAATAGCAACTCACAGACTGTCTATGTCTGCTGTGCTTTTATTCAAATGCCAGCAGCATATTAAATGATCTATTCTCTATATACCGTATATACTCGAGTATAAGCCGACCCACCTATTTTTACCTCAAAAATTAGGAATACCTTATTGACTCGAGTATAAGCCGAGGGTTGAAATTCACCACTACTGCCATACTGTTAGCCATCGGAATTACTGGTAGCCATGGGAATTATTGGTAGCCATGGGAATCACTGGAAGTCATAGGAATCACTGATAGCCATGGGAAGTACTGGTAGCCATGGGAATTATTGGTAGCCATAGGAATTACTGGTAGCATGAGAGTTACTGGTAGCCATGGGAATTACTTGTAGCCATAGGAATCACTGATAGCCATAGGAATTACTGGTAGCCATGGGAATTATTGGTAGCCATAGGAATTACTGGTAGCATAGGAGTTACTGATAGCCATTGGAATTATTGGTAGCCATAGGAATTACTGGTAGCATGGGAGTTACTGGTAGCCATGGGAGTTACTGGTAGCCATGGGAATTACTGGTAGCATGGGAGTTACTGGTAGCCATGGAAATGGTACTTACAGTTTGGTGTGCCTTCCGGACACCTTACCGACGCAGCCGCAAGTCAGGAGGGAAAGCCGGCAGTTCCCAGTAGTGCTTTGCGGGTGCACGATGACGTCATCGCACTGGCGTGTGCAAAGTACTACTGGGAACTGCCGGTTTTCTTACCTGACTAGCGGCTGCGTCCGGAATTTAGGTAAGTCCCAGCTTGACCCGAGTATAAGCCGTGGTTAATTATTCAGGTCATTTTTAAGACCTGAAAACCTCGGCTTATACTCGAGTATATACGGTACTTATATACTGACAATTGTAATGTGTCATGTTCCCCTTTAAACAATTTCATGCATAACCAGTAATATTTAATAATTCATGTATTATATCCAATTTTACTACAGCGTTTTAGTCACATGATAAGATTGGTTTAAAGTCTGCTTAAGACCATCATTTTACTTTAGAATCATGGATTTATTATCTAAACATTCACTATATTGCTTGCGCTGTCTAAACGCACTCTAACTTAACAAGAGTACAGTACGCATTGCGAATTATGTCTAAAAGCCACGTTAAGTGTTATTAAATCCCCGTTAACACGTTAACGAAACTTGAAGACATACCTTTGCGAAAATCTCAGTACATTGCACATCTATATGAATCCCTTGTGTGGATTTCTTTTATACCATGTATACATTAGCAAACCCATATATGCCCAGAGCACATCTGCTATGTCTTGAGATCATTTCTATTAGACAAATCAAGGTAAGGCTAGTTTCACACGAGCTGCAGACTTGAAAAGGGTCCATGTGGCATGAAACATGTCGATAAACATGGAATAAAGCAGCCTAAGCAGTACAAACTGCCTTTTTTGCCTTGTGTAATCTAACTACCATACACTTTAATTAATTAATAATGACCTGGATCCCATTTTTTGTAAAATCAGCATAGAACAATCAGAACTATTGATAATACAGCACTTAAAGGGCTATGATCCGAGAGCCGCTATCGCTCTCTATTGCCCTCTAAAGGCAATGCACCGCGCCAATAGAGTCTCTCTGTGCATTGCAACTGGGGTTAACCCATTCCGAATGTTTTAATGCAGATAGCTGCTAATTTTTTTTTGAGGGGTGAACATACCCTTTAAAGCCGTAATAACCCTTGGTACATCAGTTAACAGACGCCAATAGCGTCTGTCGGTACATGGGCCTATAAAGGTTAGGCCACATTACTTTGTTTTAATATGTGTGAGTGGATGGTAATGCAGGCAAGTTTCACTTCTGCTTGCGGTACTGTCCACTATAGTGTGCCCTCACTCTTTTGTCATAGTTTTAGAATGATGCTTGTACAATTAAATAGGTTCCAGCCCTTAAAGTTGTCATTAGGAAACAACAAACTGCGATTTATTGTATAGTTTAGTACAGTATAGTATTTCAGGGTTGAATAAAGACAAACATCCATCTAGTCCAACCTACTCAGCAATACCAACATTTCCCTGGATTTACTTTAACAGTAACATGTAACATTCTGCATCCAGATTCTTTTTAAAAGTATCCAATAAACCTGCTATAACAACGTCCAGTGAAAGACAATTCCATAGGTTTACCATTCTCACAGTTCTGAACTTGAAGATTTAAATTTTTTTTCTTTTGGTCTTAGAAAAAGACAAATGCACAAAGTCACCACATGCACGCCATAGGAGAATAATAAAACCATAAATACATGGGAGACTGACAACCATCCACTCAAACCTCTGAGTTCTGGGCCATTATCCTCGTCAAAGAGGTACCTAGATTGTGTCAACTGCTAACCGAAACAAGGATATTTCGCAACACACACTGAACTAAAATAAAAATTAAAACATTATTCTACCCCAAATATTATATTGATATATATACTGTATGTTTATTAATACAATAGAGGGACTGTGGAAGCACTTCTAAATTACAATTACATTATTCAGAAGTGCTAGTGATCTGGTCAATCACTTATACAAACAAAGAAAAGATAATTAATGCAAACTGGCATACATTATAAATGGCATTTTATATACTACAGAGAGAGAAAAGGGGGGCAGAGAGAGGGGGAGAGAGAGGTGGAGAGAGAGAGGAGGAGAGAGGAGGGAGAGAAAGAGAAAGGGGGGAGAGAGAAAGAGAGGGGGAGGGAGAGAAAGAGAGTAAGGGAGGGGGGAGAGAGGGGGGGGAGAGATAGATGGGAAAGAGAGAGAGGGAGGAGAGTGGAGAGAGAAAATGGAAATAGAGAGGGGGGAAGTCTTCAAATGCAAGGGGAACGGGTTTGCGATTCTTTAAATCAGGGTTTACTAGTACATTATAAACAAAGGAGTTTTAGTATACATTACTGTGATCACATGAATGAAAAGCTTTCCAACCATGCAGAGGTGTCTCTTTTTGCCACCTAAGCCAAACTTTGAATTCCACCCATCTGTGGCGCAAGTAACGCGCCGCCAGTGAAAATTGGTGGCAGTGGCTTCAAATGTGTGCGTGGCTTCCCCACTGGGAGCGTGGCTAGCCATTTGTTCATTTTGAATTTGGCATCACTGAGGTATTTATTTATACGGTTCCTCAAATAGACATCTTTTCAAAAAATGTTGTCCAAAAGATTTGTAAGCCTGCCACCACATCAAAGTAGACTCTTTTAGTAGGGCCCTAAATAACCTACCTTGTTTAACCAAGCCTAACCTAACAAACTATCTAAAGCTAACCTAAGCATATGAAATACCTTTGTGAAAACAAAGTAAAGGTCCCATTCAGTGAGAACCGACAGTCAAGGTCCCATAGAGTGAGAACAGACAGTAAAGATCCCATACAGTGAGAACAGACAGTAAAGGTCCCATACAGTGAGAACAGACAGTAAAGGTCCCATACATTAAGAAATGACAATAAAAGTCCCATACAGTGAGAAAAGATGGTAAAGATCCCATACAGTGAAAACAGACAGTAATGGTCCCATATAGTGAGAACAGACAGTAAAGGTCCCGTACAGTGAGAACAGACAGTAAAGGTCCCATACAGTGAGAACAGACAGTAAAGGTCCCATACAGTGAGAACAGACAGTGAAGGTACCATACAGTGAGAACAGACAGTAAAGGTCCCATACAGTGAGAACAGACAGTAAAGGTCCCATACAGTGAGAACTGAAAATAAAGGTCCCATACCGTGAGAACTCACAGTAAAGGTCCCATGCAGTGAGAAAAGTTGGTAAAGATCCCACACATTTTTCTCTCTCCTGCAGTCTCTATCCTTTATTTCTCTCGTTCTCTTCTATAGTCTCAATCCTCTATCATCCTTTACATATATTTCCCACAGTGGGACTGATACATATGTTAACCATCTTGTGACTGGTACATATATGACCCATAGTGTGACTGGTAGATTTATTACCCACAGTGAGACCCACAGTAAGACTAGTACATATATAACCCACCTTGTGGCTGGTAAATATATTACCCACAGTGTGACTGGTAAATATATTACCCACAGTGTTACTGGTACATATATTACCCAGTGTGACTGGTACATATATTACCCACAGTGAGACTGGTACATATATTACCCAAAGTGTTACTGGTACATATATTACCCACAGTGTGACTGGAATATATATTACCCACCTGGTGACTGGTAGATATATTACCCATACATATTACACATATAAAAAATGTTAGAATTCTTAACACTCTCTTTTTATAATACTTTTATCACGAATGCTTTTATGATTGATATATGATAATTTTGATGTAATCATGATGTATTATGAAGATAGTGTCACTATGGTTTTTATCTTACACTATGTATTTAGGGCAGCCTCACTATAGTGCCCAAGGTTGTCAATCACTAAGCCACATGACATGTAGGTGGAGCCCAGGGGTATATATGTTTGTTTGGCACATGTTACCAGTTATACCTGAGGAAGGGACCTGTGAGTCCTGAAACGTTGTATGCTATGTTTTTGCACTAAATAAAAGAATTAATCACCCAAGTAGTGTGCTCCTCTGCACTTAACCTTGCTTGGATTGTGAAGCCCTGGAAGTAGAGGGCTGAGAGGATCTGCACTTACCAACTTGTCTGGCTAAATAGCCAACAACATTGTGCCATAGTACATCCGGAACTTTGCTGCTACATATATTACCCACAGTGTGATTGCACCAGACCCCAGCAGCACAGAATAAATAGAAATTTAATCTACTTCCCTGATTCCCCCTCTCCCCAGCTGCTTGAACTGCCATAACAAATGTATGGGTCTATGTACCGAGAGCCGTTATCGCAAAATTGTGTCTTAAAGTTCCGTTAATGTCTTAATGGGTATTTATCAACACTTAACGTGACTTTTAGACGTAAGTTCCGATGCGTGCCTTATTCTCGTTAACTTTGCACGTCTAGACAATGCAAGTAATGTACCAAATTTTAACACCATTAATGCATGACTATTACGTGATATTTTAGAATATTTGTAACACAACCACAATGATGGTCTTAATCAGACGTTAACAGGAAATGTCCTATGTACAGAGAGGCGGTATATGTGCGCATTGCTATCATGTGATTTCACCCTCACGATTGGCCCATTTTGTAATGTGTAATTGGTAGATGCAGACCAATCACAAATCAGGCATGCATGTGTGTAGCAAGCAAGCTTTTCTTGATGTTACTTTATATATGCAACGCAAATAATTGTTGCTTCATTTATATTTATGAATGTATGTTCATTGTGAGCTATATCGTGTGTGTTGCTAAGCTAATTAGTTAATTATTTAGCTAGCCACTACCTACTACCATAAACAGACCATAACAAATAACAGAAGCAGATTTTGTTATAGGGGAAGTATGAGTGAACTTATTTCTCTGTAATTTAAGTCAATATATAATAAGTGGCCTATGAATTTTTCTTGTTAGCGAGAGTATGTGCATTGCTTATTAAAATCTGCCAAAACAGGATTTACAATTTGTGACATTTTTTTTTAACTGTGTTTCATTTCCAAATAACTATAAACACCATTGCAGTTATGTTATTTTTGTGACATATATAACAAGTCAACTTCAGGATAGAACACATAAAACAGTGGCCATTATTAAAGGAATTTTTCACTCTTTTGCTCTAATACATTGATTTAGGAGAAATGACATGTATGTTCTTATGTGTATAAAGGCTACAAATAGTTTTACGACATCTTCCTCTGCTGGAAGTGTTTTCCTCATGTTTACAATACATAAGAATAAATAAATTCTATTCACAAATCCATCTTACGGCTTTTATTTTGGCAATAAATGGTGTGAGAAATGTTGGTGATTCTATGTCACGCAATGTACCACAATTTACGCAATTCCACTACTAAAACACATGCTAAGCTCTTAACGTGACTTTACCGCTATGTATCAAGACTTACGCAACTTTAGTACTAAAACACACATTAAGCTGTTAACGTGACTTTCTAATGCAAACACTTATGTACTATTAATCACAAACGGTTTATTGAATACAAGTAACGCTTGTTAACTTTACACCATCTTTGGGATAGCGACTCTTGGTACATAGCCCCAGTAGTGGATTGTGTACCTGTTTTCCCCGAAATCTCCATTAAGTTGCCAGTAGCTGCTCCACCCCAAAGCACATTACACAGGCAGAAGAGCATGGCTTGGGCAGAAACTTTCACTCATTTAAAGGTGAGAACTAAAGGGGAGGAGGAGGTGTCAGTCCTGAGGTCACGTTTTCTCTCTGTTACGTGCTTGTTTAAAACAGAAGGGGAGAGGAAGGAGGGGGCATGGGGAAGTAGGAGGGATGTGATTTTAGGAATATGGCTAGTCATTCAACTTTTTTATGAACCGGAACAAACCATTCATAATGGGAAGTCCACATTCTAAGCACAGACATTGGCAACAATCTTGGCATTGGCAACAATGGCCGTGATGTCATTATGCACAGATGCACGTTGTGACATGCTCGGGCATTACTGTAATTTTTCACTGTACGACACATTTTTCCGGGCCAGTCCACCCCTGCTTCTCACGGTCGTGCACACTATTGCAGCTGCGCTTCTTGCGGTCACACGCACATGCAACCATGTTTCTTGCCTTTTTTTTTTTTACAGTATTGCTGCCCGCCAACTCTCCTCTGAGTGCAGAAGCGCCACCTGAGCCAAAATGTTCACTCTGCCTCATGGAAGAGACGGCCTGCAACCATGTCAAGGTAACCCCAGTGTGGAAGGTCCTAACTTTTAACCATTTTAAACTTAATTAATTTTTGATTTTTCTTAGGATTATTTCTCAAACTTTTGTATTTCTAATACTTTGGATTGGTATAGTAGGTTTTCACTCCCTTCTCCTGCCCACTGGCTTTTTAGAGTTAGTGAAGAGGCCGTCCATCCAGTGCTTTTTATTAAAGGCATAGGACTTCCAAGTAAAGGGCCGTGTTGGTGGTGTTACTTCAACATGGAGGATTGACCAAGCTTTATAATTCATACATACAATAAAAGGTCTGTATACTAATCCAATACGCAAGTATGAGAAATGCAAAAGTTTGAGAAATAATTGTAATAAAATTTGAAAAGTAGTTAAAGTAAAAAACGATAAGTTAGGATCTTCCAGACTGGGGTTACCTTGATAATATGATATTATATGGGGCCCAGGAATGTGCATTCATGATATTTTCTATGTTTGTATGTGTGTATATATATATTCGGGACCTTATCAGCACGCGTTTCATGACGCCTTCCACATCACTTTATCCCTCTGCGTCACGAAACGCGTCAGGGTTTCTCTCTCTCGAAGCTATCTGTTTTTAATTATTTGGCAAATAAAAGTTACTTTTTACCTTATGTGGGATGGAGTCTTGGTCCGCTTCTTGGGATCCACTTTGACATACTTTGGAAATTTCCGGAACTCCGTTTTGGATCGTGGGAACACACGGTTGCAGGATCCCAGGTAACACACATGTTTATTTATTGCTTTTTTGTTTGTTTGTTTCCATGTTTCTAGAAAAATATAAAGTTTCTACATTTGTACAAACTTTATATATAGCAGCTCTGTTATTTATTTACCAACCAACTTGAATTGCTGACATTCTTCCAGAAGCAATACAAACTCAGCTAAAGTGCCTAAGCCGTTAATGTGATTGTACTCCAAAAAAGAGAGCATGTCCTCTTGGCAAATGAGGCTAAATAAAAAAAGCAGATTTAAAGGGCATGTCCACCCCCAAAACTATAATCCCCCCCCCACTACAGGCCCCATTGTGTAGTGTAGTTTAAACTTACCTCACATCCCAGCTCCAACTGGTTCTCCTGTAGTCCCCCCCAAAGTCCCAAAAACTGCCCACCAGGAGGATAGCAGAGTCCCTATAGGACTCTGCCTCCTATCTGGCCTCCGGGAGAAGTTTGGCATGCGGACTGCAGCCCTTCTCCCCTCCCTCCCTCCCCTCCCCTCACACTCCCTCTCGATTAGGATTCCCTCCCCCTACCATAAAACCCTTTAGATATAACATTCCTCCTGTCCCCCCAGCCCCATCTGCTCTATTGTATTATCAGAAAATGCCCCAAACATTACTTACCTTCCCTCTTTCCTCCGCCGCACTGAACTCCCGGCAGCCGCGTCCGTGATTGGCTGCCGCTCAGCCAATCACAGACGCG
Source organism: Hymenochirus boettgeri (assembly GCA_019447015.1). Taxonomy (NCBI): domain Eukaryota; kingdom Metazoa; phylum Chordata; class Amphibia; order Anura; family Pipidae; genus Hymenochirus; species Hymenochirus boettgeri. The sequence goes on along the minus strand of CM033474.1, from coordinate 184,186,676 downwards.
ACTGCCGGTTCCGCCCCTTGCTTGCCTTTTCTCACAAGCAGAGGGCCTGGCAGCACGCAGAGGAAAGAGGGAAGGTAAGTAATGTTTGGGGCATTTTCTCAAAATACAAATGAGCGGTTGGGGGTGGGGGGACAGGGAAATGTTATGTAAAGATTTTTTTTGAAGGTGGACATACCCTTTCAGATTGGCTAATTAATCCTTATTACTGGGATGTGATAGTTGGCACAAGTAAAGGTTTGGCACAGTTTACATGTCCTGTATGCACTGTATCTCATAACTCTGATTAAATCTACATTTAATATTGGAATCAAATACATAAAGGTAAGAAGTAAAACAAGTTTTTGTGTGTGTGATTATGGCAACATGAAAGGTAACAATCCCTTGCTTGTGACCAACAGATGAATATTAATGGAGAATTATATAGAGAATGACAGGACTACAGTAAACACCAGCTATAAGCAGTGCCAACTGGCATATACTGGAAGGGTATGGTACTCGGCCACTTGTGGATATCACAAGTATATAAAAGACTCATTTCAGTCTGTTTTCGCAAAAAAACAGATGTGTCTTCAGTGCAATTTCATTATGTTGTATAAATATATAATGGATCAATATAATACACTCTCTGTAGATCTTTTCATTAAAAGAGGTTTATAAAAGCACAAGGGCACAATTTGTGATTGAAAGAAAAGTGCTGTCAACTCTAGCTAAAAATAGACAGCTTTATCATTTAAGCAATGTGTTGTGTTCATGGTTTAAAGGAGATATAAAGGCTGAAAATTACATATACAGTATCTATAGCCCATGTCTAGCTCTAACAAATAGTATACCACTTAAATTCTTCCAGGCTACTATAATAAAGCTTGTCAACATTTGGATCTTGTAAAATAACCACCCAACATCATTACAGGTTCTTACAAATCCCTCACCAGAGAGTTACAGTAATTTATGCAAAAGTTATTGCTGAAATCAATATAATCTGTAGTCTTTTCTGCTCCTTAAAGTAAAAATTAATTCAGTTAAAGGAACAATAAGAAAGAGTAGATCATACTGTGGAATGTGTTTCTTGATGCAGCTTCTCTCTTGTTGAGGCTAGCAACATCTGCAAGCAGATTGGTTGGGGATGCCCAAAGGATTTATTAACAGAACATTTTGCAAACCCAGACAAGTCGTTACCTTATTATCACAGTCCCCAGCATGAGCTCTGACTTGTACCTGTGTGATTTTTTCGTCTAGCAGTGTTTCAAAATTCAGACTTTATTACCTTTCTATACATGTATAAAAACACTGTAAAGCTACTGATAAAGTAGTAAGAATTTCCCCCACCCATTATAAAAGCTCCAATTTTTTGTTTAAATGCCATCTATACTGAAAAAAATATTTTTTTAAATTGCTAATTACTATAAACTCCAACTATCACTGTACCTATTTCTTTAGATATCTTGCATTTCAGCCGTCAGTCAAGTTCCATATTATCATAAACGCTTCTGCTGTGTGTAGTTTTGCCGTCACTGAAATAGTGACAGCGTACATTTTTTGCTGATATTTTTGATAGCGATAATTATTTTTTTGCAATATATAAAAAGATGAAAATTCTCCTTTTCACCGTTTGTTCTCCCTTTAGGTGCAAATTTTGCCTGTGTATCACAAATACACTTGTGGCCGCACTACACCGTCTGGCAACGTTTGGGAAATGTGAGGGAGCAAACACACACATGTCTGCATGCAATAATAAAAAAAAGCAAAATAGCGATACTGAGCCTTTATTAGAACAGCCCTTAGTATCCTTCTTTGCAAGGGAGAAGACAATAAAGAGAAAATGTCTAAACTGCCTGGATTTGGCAGATGAATAAAAATGTGTTTTATCTTGAAGATTTCCTTTAACAAAGAGCTTGCTTTTTAAACCATCAAGCTTTTTTTTTTTTTTTCATGTGCAATGTGTTTTCTAACAATGGATTTCTTTTTTACAGTACATTCAATGTTTATGATAAACTAGCCGGTTAAGCCCGTTAACATAACAGGCGCTAGATCTCTCTCTCTCTCTCATAGCTGAAAGACTCCTCCTCGAGCATTCGCTCTAACAAAAAGCCACACACGGATTCACGGACGCACATTAGGCTTTTTATAGGATAAGGTACTAAGGTAGCATCTTAATATTGCTGGATTTATTTCTAAATTGTACAATTTAACCATATTTTCTTTAACTACTACGCCCTATAAGGTGACAAATGGAAAGAAGTTAATTTAGTGTATTTGATCTCAGAAAAAGATAAGTTGCCTAAGCTGTTCCCCGTTATTGCTCTGAGCGAACTGGTATTTTGTTTTTCTAACCAGATAATATACATTTATTGTATGATTATCTCACAGCAAATAGCACATCCTCTATGCTCAGGAAATCTTTTATAACACTGTAAATATTGATTTTATGTCAGTTCTAGTTAGAATTCATAAACATATCCATTTCTTGTGCTCAGAAAACAATATATTAGACACTTGCTTCATGTTGTAATATACCTTTTTCTGTTTCACACATTTAGATTGGTTCCATTTAGGAATTATGAGCACTATTTTTTAATCTTTGTTGTTCTGGTGGAATTTTGGTACATTAGTATTCTGTTATGAAACTTTAAAGAATAACTTATTAATTTGTCTTGAAAAAGCCAAATTACCGTTTTTTCTATTTCTTCTTCTTCTTCCGTTTTATTCTTCCGCTTTTTTGGACCGTATCTCCTCCCACAGTTTTTGAGCTAGAGACATGAAATTCGGTACAGACGTGCGGGGCATATAGGAGAAGTGTGCTATCTTCTAGCTAAGGAATCCGTGGAAACGTTACGGCGCTATATGTGAATATTCCAAACAGTTTTCATGGTCATAAATACAAATGGTGATACCCCCAACCCCCCACACAGACCCAGGTACACCCACCTACTGACATACCTTTCCATTCCCATGGAAGCCATATTTAAAGGGTAACTAAAGTCAAAAAAACTAATTTAGATTTATCCTCAATAAAAGATAGTTTTATGGGTATAAACACAAAAAAAGACATACCCCCTCAACCAGACCCAGGTACACACACCTACTGATTTACTTATCCATTACTGTTGCAGCCATACCTAAAGGGTAACTAAAGTCAAAAAAACTAATTTAGACCAATCATCAAAAAAGTTTGTTTTTTTAACCCCCAACCGGACACAGGTACACACACCTACTGATCTACTTATCCATTACTGTGGCAGCCATACCTAAAGGGTACTAAGTAAAACCTAAAGGGTAACTAAAGTAAAAAAAAAAAATTGACCAATCATCAAAAAAGTTTGTTTTTTAACCCCCAACCCGACACAGGTACACACACCTACTGATCTACTTATCCATTACTGTGGCAGCCATACCTAAAGGGTAGTAACTAAAGTTGAAAATTTTTTGACCAATCATCAAAAAAGTTGCTTTTTAAAACCCCCAACACAGGTACACACACCTATGATCTACTTATCCATACTGTGACAGCCATACTTAAAGGGTAACTTAAGTCAAAAAACTAATTTTGACCAATCATCAAAAAGTACAGAGAGATTCAATAATGTTCTCATCATTGAAAATGGTGCTAATTTTGCCCTAACATCAGATGTTAGCTTTCTGTTGATTGGATCAAAATTAGCACCACTTTGGGCTGGGTAACACACAGTTTTTTTTGTCCCAAACAAGCATTCACTACATCATTCCCATTATTGAGTTTTAAAATTGCAGCAAACACACATATTCCCTTCCAAAATGCAGCCCTTCAAGCCAAATTCAAAGTTTATACTTATACTTTCCCTTTCTAGTTCTATTATCGTGTGCTTAAAGTGAACATAGAACACCGTGCCTTCAACAAAACCAGCTACACGTTTAAAGGAATAGTTCACTGAAAAAGCATTGATTGAAGACCGGGAGAGAAAGAACCTATGCCTTACCATCCATTCTGAGGTGAGTATATTTACCTTGCACACAATCCACCGCAAGCTTCATTGTCAAGTTCCGATCGCTTCCGGGTTTAGTTTAACTATAATTATTATTTTTGGCTACTCGTAGTGTCATTTTGGATCACCGGAATAGGGAAATGGGCCCATGACACCAAACTTTAAAAAGATACATTTTAAAGATAACAGGCTGCTTCTGAAGAGTAGCTACTTTCTAGATCTATAGAAATAGTATATCTAAAGACAACCACAAGCTCTATTTAGAGTGGAACTAAAGCCTTTCTGCAAGCTCCCTTCCTTTTGCTTTACCCACCTACTGGTAGATGTACTATCCTATGGTAAGTGGACTTAAATACCATAAAAGTAATGGACTAAAAGAAAAAGGTGTAAAAGACAGATCAATATATCTCTATATAGACAGATATCAATAAACAAATGTAATCAAACAGTCAGAGATAAGGCATTACTCATCTACTCATTCATCATTGTCTGGTAACAATGATATGAAAAAATAATTATATTCTATATATAGTGTAAAAAAATCTAAATATATATGAGATGAAGATGAAATGAATATGATTTCCTATTCCTTCCATGGCAGTGGTCACTAATGGGTTAATCCCTCTATCCCCAGGTAGGACAGGAAGTATGCAAGCTATAAGAGAGCCCTCCCCCCCCCCCACTAGCAGTTCTTCTTCCTGTCCCTCGCACGACCGGATTTTGCAAGCACTCCCCCTCATCTGAACAAAATGGTGTCCCCTTCTCTTGATCACCCGGATTGCCTCACTCCTAGGTAGGTGGTAAGCAATCCCAACAGCACGCACCCAGCCCTGTTCTAGGGTCTTTAAGCGAACATCGCGGCCGCTGTCTTCCGGTTCTCTTCCGGGTTGTTCGGCGCATGACCAATGACGTCATCGCGTCTTTTTAAACTCAATGCGAACCTCTGTTCTCCCGGTTTGGCTTGGGGCTTCCCACAATCCAGTGCCATCCCGTGGTCAGTGGCTGTCTGAAGGGTTTTTTCAGTGGAATGTTCATATTGAGAATTTCCATGCATCATCAGGTGATCATGACCCAGGGGACACCGCTCACGTTCAAGATCAAGACTAGGGGGTGAGCAACAAGGTAATGTAAAAAAAAAAAAAAAAAAACTGGGGGGGGGGAAATTTACTCATTATCTTAATTTCTATTCAGTGATTCATCTCGCCACAAAGATAACGGGAAACACAGGAAATCAATCAGGAATGCTTATCCTGCAACAATCCTCCCATCTCACACAAGAAATTTTGGGAAGACTGCATGGCTGCTTTCTTTATTGACAAAGAACAACAAAAGCAGATGTAAACCAGTGGGTCAAGGAGTCCTGTCCTGCATGATGGACACTAGTGTCAACAATCACACAAACCGGTGTTAGACAAACTTCCATCAGAACCACAGAAGCAGACCTTAACTCAACAACATCAATCTCTTTGAACCATCTTCGCTACTACATCTCAGAGTGGAGATATGCAGTCACTGAAGACAATGATCAGACACAGGGTTTCCGCCTGAAACTGTACAAAATCTAATCAAGGCCATAGAGCCACCTTATTATGTGAGGATGAGCCAATACACCCATCCACTTCAGACAAAATGTTTGCTTCACAGACATCTAAGAGCACATTCTATCTTCACCCAGTAATGGCAAAATAATCTCAGATGAGTGGAAGATCCCGACAGGAAATTCAACTTATCTCCAGCGATGGCCACCAAATATCCTATTCAGGCGGAAACAGTAAATTCTGGGACACATCCCCAGACTAGATGCAGCAATGTCCAATATCAAAGAAGACCCTCCTTCCGGTAGAAGAGGGAGTTGCTTTGAAAGATCCTATGGATCGCAAGCAAGATGCTATCTCAAAAAATCATACCTTGTGGCAGGGGCTCTCTTCGTCCTGCCATTGCAGCAGTGGATCTTTCCAAAGCCACAAGCATATGGCTCAAGAGATAGAAGACAGTCAATAAAGAGCCCTCCAATGAAGACGACATCATCAATGCCATTAAAGATGTCAGACTTGCCAATGACTTCGGTTCAGAGGCAGCTTTAGATAGTCTAAAATTCTCCGCCAGGTTCATGGCACTCTCTACTCTTTCCAGAAGGTCTCTATGGCTACGACAATGGAGGGCAGACATACCTTCAAAAATGAGCCTTCTAAGCATACCCTTCGAAGGTGAACTACTCTTTGGGACAAGACTGGATGAATCCATAGCAAGGAATTCAGCAGCAAAAGGTACTTTTCTACCGCAGTCTAAACCCAAGTTTAGACATTCCCCCAGGAAAGAGTCAATGACATTCAAAGATGCAAGAGCTTACAGACCGGGGAAAAATTTATCCCATAGACCATGGAAAATGAATCAATCCCAGCCTTTTCGTTCCCAAAAACTTAAAAGAGAAGGGAAAAAGACCTTATGAAGGTGCGAGAGCCCCTCAGAGCAACGTGGGCGGGAGACTCTCGACCTTCAGCTCTGTCTGGGCTCACACTACGAAGGACAAGTGGGTATTGGAAACAATATCCCTAGGTCACCACTTACAGTTCAAAACAACTCCTTCAGACCATTTCACAGCATCAAACTCGCCAAAAACACCTTCAGAAATCCAGGCCTTACAGGTAGTCATTTCAGATCTATTAAAAAAGAATGTCATAGAACTGGTTCCAGAACAACAAATCACTTCAGGGGTATACTCTCGCTTATTTTTAAAGAAGAAAACATCAGGAGAATACAGAGCGATCCTCGACTTAAAGGCACTGAACTCATTCTTAAAAATCAAAACATTCAAAATGGAGACCTTGAACTCCATATCTCTCCACTTGAGGAAAAACGACTGGTTAACAAAAATAGACCTCCAAGATGCATACCTACATATTCCCATACTGCCTCAACACCGGAAGTTTCTGAGGTTCTTCATTCTAAACACCCATTTTCAGTACAGGGCACTCCCGTTTGGTTTGGCAACAGCACCAAGAGTCTTCACCAAGGTCCTCTCCCCTCTAATTGCCTCTTTAAGAACGGAGGGCATTTTCCTTTTCTCATACCTAGACGACATTCTAGTAAGAAACCACTCTGCACAGACGTGTCTCGCCAGCAGGGACAGAGTCCTCTCTTACTTACAAGAACACGGCTGGCTGATAAACTGGGGAAAATCTCAACTGAATCCATCACAAAACATGGATTTTCTGGGAGCCCATTTAGACATGAAATTACATCAGATTTCTCTCCCTCTGTCAAAGAAAAAGGATTTAGAGAAATTAGTAACACTGGCCCAAACCAGAAGAATCATCCCAGCTATATCCTGCCAACAACTCATAGGGAAAATGGTATCAACAACTCAATCCGTGAAATGGGCAATGGTTCACCTCAGACAACTTCAATCAGATTTCCTGAACCAATGGCAAAAACAAGTCAGAAACCCACTCCAACTAATTCACCTTCAGGAATCAACAATTCAAGCTTTGCATTGGTGGAGGAATCCTTCCAACCTGAAACCAATTTCACTAGAGCAAAGAGATTGGATACGCATTACAACAGATTCGAGTCTTACGGGGTGGGGAGCACACTGCATGGCTCAATGGGTGCAGGGTTCATGGCCAACCTATATGACAGGAACATCAATAAATTTCAAGGAGCTGAAAGCTGTTCAATTAGCCCTGGTCAAGTTTTCTCCACTCATCTCAGACAGATCAGTCCTCATTGTATCAGACAACTCGACGACAGTCTCATACATAAATCGGAAGGGTGGAACCAGGAGCCTCCATCTCCTCAAACTATCACTGTCAATTCTGCTATGGGCAGAATCGAACCTAGCGGATCTGAAAGCTATTTATTTACCATCCCAACAGAACATCGAGGCAGACTACCTGAGCAGATTCAGAATTCACCCAGGAGAATATGCACTTCACCCTCAAACATTTCAACTAATAGTGAAAAAATTTGGTCATCCACAGATAGATCTAATGGCCTCTCCCCGCAACCACAAGGTAAAAATTTTTTGCTCCAGATTCCCCAGCAAGAAGGCAACCTTCACGGATGCTTTCTCCTTCAAATGGAGGTTCAACCTGGCCTACATATTTCCTCCTTTTCCACTGATAGGGAAGGTGCTACAGAAAATCTGGGAGGACCACACCAGGATAATCATTATAACCCCATGGTGGCCCAGGAGACCATGGTTTCCTTTACTGAAGGAGATGAGCCAGACAGAACCCTTTCATCTCCCTTGTGTACCCAACATATTGTCACAAGGCCCAGTGAACTTCACAAACCCGGAAACACTATCTTTAACGGCCTGGTTATTGAAAAGGAAACACTGAAGCACAAGGGGCTATCAGAGTCCACCATATCCACTTTACTTCAGGCCAGGAAAAACACCACATCAGCTACATATTATAAAGTCTGGGGAACCTTCAACAATTGGTGTCTTTCCAGATCCCCACCAGTCTCAGTAATCTTAGAATCTCACATCGTGGATTTCCTACAAGAGGGTTTCGAAAAAGGTTTAGCCCCAGCTTCTCTAAAGGCTCAAATTTCTGCCCTTTCAGCACTTACGGAAACCAGATGGGCCACAAAGCCTCTTGTCACCAGATTCTTTAGAGCCATGAGACGTCTCAAACCACCTAGAAGACTAAAACCGGCCCCATGGGACTTATCTCTAGTATTAAAAGCTTTAACTAGAGAACCATTCGAGCCCATAGAAACCATTTCTATCATCAAACTCACATGGAAACTGGCTTTTCTACTCGCCATCACTTCAGCCAGGAGGGTGGCGGAGATTTCAGAAATAAAGACCTCTCAACATCATCTCCTCTTTCTAGATGACAGACTAGAAATCAAGATGCATGACTGTTTCCTTCCCAAAGTCATTTCAGAATTCCACATCAACGAGGATATCATTCTTCCTTATTTCTACGCTAATCCTCAGTCTGAGGAAGAAAGAAACCTACACAACTTGGATGTTGCTAGATGCATCAAATGCTACATCTCCAGAACAGCCAACTTCAGGAAAACAGACTTCCTTCTAGCCCTATATGCAGGCAAGAGAATTGGCCTTAAGCCGGCTAAATCATCTGTGGCGAGGTGGATCACCTCATGCATTAAGGAAGCCTACTCATCTTCACAGCAGGATTTACCCTCTGGCATCAAAGCTCATTCGACCAGAGCAGTGGCTGCATCCTGGGCATGCCAAGCTGGAGTTTCCATCCAGGACATCTGTAAGGCAGCCACATGGAGCTCCATCCATACCTTCCTAAAGCACTACAAGTTGGACCTTCCTTCTCCTAAATTTGGAGAGGAGGTCTTAAAATCAGCTATGGTTAAATAAACTTTTCCTTTTTGTTTTCTGCACTCCCTCCCCTCATTTATTTTTCACAGCTTGGGTATATCCCATTAGTGACCACTGCCATGGAAGGAATAGGAAATCAGAAAATTTGTCTCATACTTACCGAAATTTTCTTTTCCTTGACTGAACATGGCAGTGGTCACTAAGCTCCCTCCCCTCATTTAAGTCACGCTCGGGACAAATCCGGACTGGCTAGTGGGGGGGGGGAGGGCTCTCTTATAGCTTGCATACTTCCTGTCCTACCTGGGGATAGAGGGATTAACCCATTAGTGACCACTGCCATGTTCAGTCAAGGAAAAGAAAATTTCGGTAAGTATGAGACAAATTTTCTGATATATATCACATGTAGATGTGAGATGAAAATACTTAGTATCACAGATAAATCTAAAACTAATTTTAGCTATCCCTTTATTAAAGGGTATGTCCACCCTAAAAATATTTTTTTTCATATACTGTAGGGCACAGTACCTACCGGAGGGCAAGGAGGAGGCATAAACCTTTTCACAGCAAGACACCTCCTACTGTTCCGTTTTCTGGACTTTGGACAAGCACTACAGAAGAACAATAAGGAGCAGAGATGTAAGGTAAGGATTTTTTTAAACAACAAAGTGGGGCAAGTAGTGGGTTAAATATTAGTTTTTGGGATGGACATTTCGTTTAAACACATATTAAACACATTACAAATAGAGTAAAACAAATTAAAATTGCACTGTTTGCCAGCTAAGCCTGCGCCATTTTGTATGAAAATTTGTTGTCCAAAAATGACTTTAGGTAAATTGAGGTAATTTGATAGGAATTGGTCCCCTGAGAATTTTTGCAATTTATTTCCATTGTTTATTTTGCATAGTTTTGAAGATATTTACATTTTTGTGTGTGATATAGCAGCAGCATCACCAGGTCCCCTGCACTTCCTGCTTCCTGCTCTGAAACTGTCAGTCAATCTGTCCTGTGTCTCCCCCTCCACTTTGGCAGCCCCCCTGGTCCCTCCCACTCATGGACCCCATGGTCCCTCCAGTTGCAGGCCCCCCATGGCCCATTATCTCACACACTGAGGGAGTCTGAGGCTGTGCTCACCGACGGCACTGTGCAGGAGAAGCCTCAGGAATGTCACAAGTCAGCCTCCCACCCATTAACTTTCTAGTCAGTCATTTCTGTATATCTTGGGCTGTGGAGCACGTAGAGGGGTGGTTGATGGCTCGTTTTAAAGGTACGAATCTTGTTTGGAAATCACAGTTCCCCTTTAAAGAGAGGTGTTACGTTCTGTGCTCCTTACCTTCTGGGTTCCCGTGACTCATGTAAAGTGATTATTGGAAGGAAGAGGTGTGGAGGGTAAGCACTGTATTACATCTCCCGGCTAGTGTTTTAGGCCGTAACTAATGGTAGTACAGCAAATAGTTAGAAAAATTACTTTCAGGATGAAATTACACTTTTTGGCATTTATCTGAATTTACATTGTTAATACTTATTGTCTATAGGTCTTTAGATAATCATTGCCTAAATACAGAGCTGGACAGATTACAGGAAGTCGGTAGTCAATGTGCCTCGAATTTTTCTTTTATCAAGAAACATTTGTAAAAAAGTTTTCTGTTGGTTCTTGTTATGGATCATCATATCCACTAAAATATGACAATCCGATCAAACTACATTTTATTTGAGAAACTGGCAATTTGTAAAAAAAAAAAAAAAAAAAAAAGTAAGAACTTTTACTCTGATATATTTAAAATTCACTAATAAAAGATATTTATTATTTGTGTAATCAGTTCTATATACCTTTGGGTCACACACCTAGGGAGATTCACCCCAGAAGAGATTTCCCAGAGACTGCACAGTTCCGGGTGAATCTCACCCCTGCATAAGTATTTAATGCCAGCTATCAGCTGGTGTTAAGTACTTACTGTAAAGGAGACATGCAGCCTCTGGGAAATTGGCTTGCGGTGGCTGTGCAAGTGTTTCTTTTGATACTCGCGCAACTGCCATAATTGATTTACGATAAGTCACGCCAACATATCGAAAATCAGTTCGCGTGATTTTAACCCCTTAAGCTCCACAGCACCTCTCTGTGAATGCCCTGACTGTGTTTGTACCAGAAAAATAATCATTTTTGCTGATTTGATTAGACCTTTTCTTTTAGTTAAAAATAAATGTATTGCTATACAGATAACCATTTGAACCTTATTACAGTACACAAAGCACAGCTTTCACAGGTAAACAGTTTGGATATTTATGTAATAACTTTCTGTTCCTCTGCAATGCAATTATCTTTTATAAAAAAAATCCCACGTCACATAAACCAATAAATAAAAAACACATGCCAATACTACATTAAAATGATACGTAGACCTGGATTAGTGCTGCAAACCTTTCAAGGCATTTTAATTTAGTTTTGGCAATACTCCTGTGAAACATTTTACAAGGAAATGTAATAAAACCATAACAGCACCCCGAAGACAGATACACTATATGAATCTTTAGTGATTCAGATTTTAGCACAGCCATTTTTAGGCATGTTAACAAGTGCAGGTATATTGTGCTGCTAACCAGGGCAAAATAGATTCAGCAATTTAAAAAAAATCCCCAATACTTAAATATTTGTGGTATTCAGATGTGTTCTGCTTTTACTTGTACACATGTTCACAAAGCTGTCTTGTTGGTGCATAGATCACATTATGTACTAAATGTGGGCAGAAATCTGGAATGATAGGAGTAAATTTGTTAAAGGACATGTAAACTGGGGTAAATCATTGTTTAACTAATCACACAGTAATAAGGATTAATTACCACCAATCTTTTTTTTTTTCTTCTCTGACCTTCTTATCTCTTGTTTTTTTTTATCTCTGGGAGTTTTACTTTTTAAAGAGGGCGGGGCACAGCTAATCAATAAAGAACTGTCATTCACCCAGCCCCTCCCCCTGGCACACTAAATGTACAAACTCTCCATTCTATACGGTTTCGTTCACGCTAGAAACTGACAGTAACGCACAGCATGTGTTTCAGTCAATTTATATCCATTTTTTTCATACATTTGTATCCATTTTTAAACAATGTGTCTTCCATAGATTTCTATAGAAAATGCATGAAAAAACACACAGAAATGCTGCATGCAGTGCATTTTTTTTAAACGGACTGGAACGGAACGGATTATAACGCAGCAGGTGTGAACGATATTATGAAATCCTATGGGGTTTTACTGTCTATTCATTTTTGTAAACGTACCTGTGTTTGAAAAACGGATACAAACTGATGTAGTGTGAACGAGCCCTAAAAGTAAAGCTTATTTCTCTGTCACTGCATGGCTAATTGATTCAGCATTAAGATCTGGAAAGGAAATTGTGATGCCCGGAGTCCCCAAGTATACCTTCAGCATGTATACCCCAATCTACAGCCGCTGTCTTCATCTATAGACAAGCCCCCGATCGTCAGGAGACTTGTTGCGCCTCGCTGTACACGGTTACCCCCAGGTCTTAGAGCGCAAGGTATAGATGCTGAGGCCGGGTATACTCTGGAAAACCAGAACACCAATGGAGCTGAACAGAAACTGGAAGACAAGAAAGGACAATTTAACAAGGAAAACAATGAACGATGAGAAGAACAATGATAAGAAAAGACAAGGAACAAGACTGGTACTGGAACTAGAAGAGCTACTAGAACAATAGCTGGGACCACTAGCTTGGCTACCAAAACTATAACAGGCAATGAGGCGTGAAATAGAAGCAGGCTTAAATAGGCAGGGGGAATAATGGGGAAGAGGACTGAGTGAAATCTGAAGCAGGATTGACTGAGAGAGGGATTTTTAAATGATTGGATATCCTCCGTCCAATAGACTGCCAGTGGGGACGCAGGAGATAAGAAGAGGCACCTGCGCACGTACGCACAGTGCCAGGAGAGGACCAGACGGGTACGCAAGCAGAAAAGGAAACGCTCGCGCACGCTGGAGCCGGATGCAACCCGATGATGTCAGCCACAACGGACCCGGACAGAGTTTCCCGAGGTCGGAAGAGAGACTCGCCACGGTAGCGCAAAGTAGGTAAGTGCCAAGTGCTCACAGTAATAAGCAGTTAGCTGCTGTCTGTGTTACTTAAAGGACAATTATACTGTTAAAAAAAAAAATATTACTGTAAATATTTCAGTTGACTAGGATCCTCAAACCCCCCATGGCTATTTTTACCTTGCTTTTCCTCCTTAAATTTACACTGCAGTAATTCTGCAGTACACGCCAAAAAGTTTTGGCGTGCCCAGTATGTTGATCTGCTGCAGTGTGCCACTTAACATAATTAGCATAACGCTAATGTGATGTGTCACTGTCAGTCAAGGGGAGGTGGAGAATCAGCAGTGGGAAAACACATCTTCACAAATACATTTCAGGATTTAGAAATATCGGAGGAATGTGAGGGGAAGCGAGTATTTCATCCATTAATTTCATTCATTAAAACTCCTACAGCTAAAAGAAAATCTTACTTGATTCAAGTAGTGATTACAGCTCCCAGTGCTGCTTACCTTCCCATAGACCAAAGCAGTTTTACTTTCATTATAACACAAAATCAGTGGGTGAATGCTATTAGCTGTATGAGGGAACAGATCATCTCCATTGCACATGCTCCACACTCAAGCAGTGCCTATTTGGGAGGGGGTGGATACATAGAGAGGAGACATGCATACTAACTAGTAGTGAGCTCAACAGAATATGAGGAGATCTAGTGGCAGGGAGCACTGAGAGCAAAACGGGATCAAGTTCCTTACAGCACTAAAAATATAGAAATGGTTGAAGGCAAGTCATTTTTTTCAGTTTAGTGTCCCTTTATTTCTTTAGTGTCCCTCCATTTCTTTGGAGAAAACACCTATATACTGTACATGTGCCCCATTTTTTTACCTTTCTTTGGGAGTTTCTCTGTGTTTCATTACAGTTCACCCCTAATGAAATATCCAAATCCCAAAACTACAATAGATAAAAAGCTGAGAAATGTAAGTGTTGAATGCTGTTTGATTTTCCCTTACCTCTCTTTCTGCTTCCTGTTGTTTCCAGTTAGCAGTCATGGATGTAATAGATTACATCACAGTAAATGGCTGATGCTATTCCCCTATGTGCCTCCTCTGAGCGTGTATGCATGTATGTATATGTTTATTTGGGGATGCAGTGCTGTACAATATTAGAATACAAAAAGCTGTAAAAAGGGGACAATAAATAAGTACATAAATATATAAATAAGTATGTGCATCATGAAATATACAAGTGCTTGTCCCATAGAGCTTACAATCTAATTAGGTGGGTAACATACAGATACATAGGAAAGGGTAGAAGTGCCATAGTTATAACTGGTGCAGTGTCAACAGCCCTATGCTGTGCTGTGATCAGAGAGATAGGATGAGAGGTTTGTTTTAAACTTGTTTATTGAGGTGTCTTGACGAAAAGAGAGGGGGATAGTATTCCAGAGGATGGGAGCCACAAAAGAAAAAGATTTAAGGCGAGAGAAGGCTGTGTAAGTGGGGGGTCTGTATAAGAGAGAAGAAATATAAGAAGGAGCAACAGAGCGAAGGGATTTAAATATTAAGAGAAGGATTTTGTAGGTAATGTGTTGTTTAATGGGGAGCACAGAGGTACCACAAGGCAGAATACCTTGATATAAATTCAGTAATCTGATACTGGTGCTGGGAAAGTTACCCAAATAACATATGGTTTGTGCTTTACTTCACAGCATTCTAGTATCACACAGTTTGGTCAATGACCATTATATTCTGCACATGCTCAGTCCTTAGCTATGGTAGAAACTTGTTACAGTTGGTCACACCCATTAATAGTGTCTAGCCAATCCTTTTACAGGACAGATAAAGCAAGGAAGCATGTGACTGAGGTCAGGAGGTGTGGTCTGTCAGTGCACATACACACAGATACTTTATCCAGTTTTCAACAAGCTTACTTTACTTTAATACAATTTACTATAGTGGGATTTTATAGCTTATTGGTCTTTTTAAGGGGGTTATTTTTAGATTCTGGATTATAAAAAAAATGGGTTTAGTTCTCCTTTAACTGGGTGAACATTTACTTTAAAATTGTGTTATTTAAAAGTATTTTAGTGCTCTTGTACTGGTTCTGTGGATCATTTTGTTTTTTTACAGGTGCGTGTTGTAGTGTTGCTGCGAGTCTTCCCCTAAATCCCTCTGATGAAAATGATTTGAAAAGCAGAGAAAATATGAATGGGTTGTAAATAAAATGGTAAAAGTGTTATACTGTAGTTTTAATCAGAATCTCAGTGCAAATGTTTAAGGCACAATATTCTCTTCCATTTTTATTTAATTATTCTATGGTAAATTATTAATTTGCTTGAAACAGGAGCCGAATAGCAAAGTTTTAACAG
The DNA here is from genome assembly GCA_019447015.1 of Hymenochirus boettgeri. Lineage (NCBI taxonomy): Eukaryota > Metazoa > Chordata > Amphibia > Anura > Pipidae > Hymenochirus > Hymenochirus boettgeri. The sequence goes on along the minus strand of CM033474.1, from coordinate 184,170,999 downwards.
GAACCGATTCTGTGATTGACAGAACGAATCCTATCTTTCATTTAATATCAGTTGCTGTACTGGAGATCAAAATAAATGTATTTATAAGGTATTCTCTCCTGTGCAGTTAGTAGTTGTCCAAATGCATTTGGCTAACTCTTTACAGTAAATGAACATTTCTCTCAAATGATCCATTTAACCTTAGTTTCTGTTTTATGCTTCCCAAAAGCTTCTACTTGTGACTATAGACAAGCACCTATAGCACTTTTCATAATTTACCACTCAAGTAATTAAAGGAACCCTATACAGAATGGTTGCTGCTCTCCTTTGCACATGCTGCTTTGTATCGGATAATACTCCAGGCTTTTTTTTATTCACTTCCCATTCTTTTTCATGGCTTGTTAGCAGTCAGCAGTTTTCCAGTGGTGGTAGACTTGGCTGGTGCTCAGTTTGCTTTTGTCTGCAGCATGTCAGACAGACTTCTTGAAGGATTAAGAATAGTGCCAAACTTCTCTTTTCTTTCCATTAAGTTCTGATCCTTGGCCAGATAGGAGGAGTGCATGGCATATTTTATTCCAGTAAAATTTCTGTATGTGTGTGTGCTGTTCCTAAGGATCATTTTTGATTTTACACTATTAATTGGCAATTACTGTCACAGAAAATATCATATAATTTATGAACACATTGTCAGTTTGTATTTGTACACTAGAGAGATATTCTCAATATTTCTCCTTTGTAGCCTTTAAAGGAAAATGTCACTACCAAGGTAATCTATTCCTTTAATGCATTGATTGAAAACCGGGAGGTTAAGGAGCTATGTCTCACCTCTCATTTTAATGTAGGTGCGGGGAAACTTACCTATCTAACATAGGGTTTTTGTTTTATTTTCCAGCATTCCAGTATCGCACAGTGTGGTCATCGACCTCTGTGTTCTCTGCACATGCTAAACCTTTAACAACTGCAGTAACTTTTTAAGGCAGGTCACAATCCAGCCAGATGACCTAAAATCACCAACAACAGTAGTGCCAATCCAGCGTTTCGGGTGCCATTTTGTCAGTGTGTTGGAGTGTTTAGTAGGAGACCTGACAGTGTTGAAGAGACATTTTGTGATTTCTGAGTAAATATGTGCTTTTGATTGTGTTGATTTCAGTGTGGTGGGTTTTTTAGTCGTTTTAGAGGGCTAGGGGCCCTATTTGTAAAGCGATACTGCACCTTTAATGATCAGTTTAACAATCATTAAACCGATCGTTAATTTCCGATTATGTTAGCGATTGTTAATTTACGATCGGTATCGTAAATTAACTACAACAATTGTAATTTACTGATCGGAAATCTACGATAACCTGATCGTAGATTTGTGATGCCCACAGAATACCATTGCAGTAATTCACTATCGCATGGTATTCTACGACAGAGCGTTTATTAATTAAAGAAAGTTCAGCATAAATGTACGACTGTGCCCATACATTTACGGCCACTGTCATACATTACCAAAATGCGCAGTATCACTATATTGCGATACCACAGGGCTGCAGTCATACTTTATCAATAATTAGGGCCCTATTTGTAAAAACAGCCTGCCTTTAGTTAGTTTCAGGGTTTGTTTTTTTACAAACAGACAATGCGGTTTTGGTTGGGAGGGGGAGGGTACACTACAGAAAAAGGGTTTCAGGCTAAACTAAAAGTGTTGCACAATGGATCTGGATGGAGGGAGGGGGAATTGGCTCCACAGCGCATGTCTGAGTACCTCCCAGAGGACAGAGAAGAGGAACCTATTCACAGGAAGACAGGCTTCCTGGACTTTGGACAAGCACTAAAGAGGAACTATTTGGAGAAGAGATGTTAGGTAAGGATTTAATTTAACCCTATGGGTCCAGCATAGAGTTAAATTTTAGTTTTGGGGGTGGACATGCCCCTTGAACTTATGACATTCTGTGCATCTAATGGACGTAAAGACAGCAAGCAGGTAGACACCATGGGGCATTATTTCAGAATGATCAACAGATTGCAGCATTTGGCAGTCGACTGGCTTTTACTTCTCTTAGATACTATCAGGGAGATTCACTAAAAGTTCTTATCGTTTAAAATGGTGCTAATTTAGCCCCAACCAATCAGAACTTACATTGTAACATTTAAAAGCATCTGATTGGTTGCGGCAAAATTAGCACCATTTTAAACAAAAAAGAACTTTTATTGAATTTTCCTGATAGAATGTTATTAAAGGGCATTAAAACACTTTTATTTATATCTCACAGCAATATTCTAAGATGTAAAAGACAGGCACCCAGCAACAGCAAGTTCCAGGCCACCCAGCAAGGCCCAGCACTCCACCCCAAAGGCAGTGTCACTGTCACAGTAGTAGGCAAAGGAAAAGGCAACAAATGCTGTGAAGATTCCCCACTTTGGTGCAGGTGCCACTGTGCCACACCAGCCCCTCCCTCCCTCTCTCTATTGGCTGCTGCTGCTGGACTGTTAATCACCTGCTGACGCAAGACCAATAGTAAGAATAGTAAGAAATGAATAGTGCTGTGCACAATAGGAGGGTTTTGATTGGTTCCACTGACTTTGACTGACTTCCTTCCTTGACTAGGAGCCGTACATTATGCTGAGCACTGAGTAACAGTGTGTGTGTCCTGACTCTCTTAAGAAGCAGAAGTTGAAACAACTTTAAGGTACCTTGTATATTGGAGTCATGCTGACAGCGCTCGCACTTCTTGTGGCCGCACTTGCATGTTTGTGCCGGTCAAGGGGATTTTTTTTTCTTCTTTAGTGCAGGGGTGCCGACTGAGACAAATCTCTCACTCTGCTTCATGGTAAATGTGGGCCTGTGAGGGCAATGTGGGCAACTTGTATGTAGCCGTCAGTGTTGATAACTTATATGTTTCAGTCCGTGTGGGCAGTGTTCGCAACTTGTATGTACCAGTCAGTGTGGGCAACTTGTATGTATCAATCAGTGTGGCAATGTGAGCAACTTGTATATACTAGTCAGTGTGGGTAGTGTTGGCAACTTGTATGTAAAGGTCAGTGTGGGAAATGTGGGCAACTTGTATGTACCATTCAGTGTGGGTAGCATTGGCAACTTGTATGTACCATTCAGTGTGGGTAGCATTGGCAACTTGTATGTACCAGTCAGTAGCCAGTCATGAAACGAAAATGCCCAAAATAAACTTTTCTGAAGAGTCCTCCAACCCTAAACGCTAGAGTTATAACTTTTATAAGTTCCCAGAAATAAACTTACGGTACCCACCTTCATTTCTAATTTTTTTTCTTAGTGACTTCTATGGGTCTTTTTTCAGATTTTTCTGAAATTTCAAAAACGGAACTTGCCAGTAGTCAGGAGGTGTGGCCAGACAGTGCACATGCATACAGTTATCTTCTCCAGTTCTTCAGGTGGTTACATTTTCTTCAAAAGAGTATAAATAATGTTATTTAAGTCCTACTTTAATGCCATATACTATAATGGTAAATTACATTTGATTGGTGTTCTGGGGGGGCGCTTTCAGATAATCGAGTATAAAAATCTTGGTTTAGTTCAATATCCCTCTGTGCTAAGAGGGGTTTGGACTGTATAAATTAGTAAAAGTCTTTTTGTCTTTATAATGCTGGATGCTAAGTACTAAGGTAATAAGCAACCTTTTTATTCAGGGTAATAAAATTCATTAAATGTTAAAAAAGGTTTGAAATTAAGTTTTCTAACAGGGATGTCCATACTGTGCTCCTCTAGATGTTTGCAAACTATAACTTCCAGCATTCTCTGGCTGCAGTATGCATAGATCGCAGGTTGGACATCCTGTGGTGTAACCCTTGGCATTTTAAATAAAAGGAAATCTCTGAAAAGAAAAAAAGTATTCATATTTACATAAAAGTAAGAGCAATTTACCAAATAAATTTTAATTAGCCACAAACCATGTGGCTTTCATGTCTTCCCAGTTTTAAAGTAATTACATTGTTGCAGAGAAGCATTTGCAGTTGCCAGCCTCTGCATTTTTACTAATTAGCAGCCTAGCATATTTTACAGTGTGTTTATGAGAACCTGGCAATCATCTTCTTTAGCTAGGGAATAAACAGAAACTATGCAGTAATGTTAAAGACCACAGCAGCCAAGAATACGGTATAGCCAAAAAAGAAAGATCAAAAGTCTCATTTTCAGGAGTGGGAATATTTGGCACACAGTTAGGCCCATTAACGATGGGCTAATATTTTATCCTGATCAACCAGCCACAATTAACAGATCTCAGTCAAACTTTTGTCCAAACTGGTAGATTTCACACAAGTTTGCGGTTTTAAAAGGATCGCACTATAAGTTGCGCCGGAATGTCAGCTGTAGAACTTTTTCTTCCTACTGGCAGACTACCAGTTTAACAAAAGATCGGTAGTCTGTTGGCCTGTACGAAATTGTATTGTGTATACCAGGCCTTACTCAATTATATCCCTGTGTCCAGTGGATACAGTCTTGTTATGATATCATGTATTAGTCTTTCAATTGTCTAATTTGACATTATCAGATTTGCAATCTAAAGGGAGTAGGGCAAGTTACTTAAAGGATAACTATACTTACATCCACCGCGTTCCATCAGAACCAGCAGTAAGTAGTACCCAGGGTGAGGACCCAAACCACCAGTTCCTCATCGATGGGTTTGCCTTCTATCTTCTGCAATACTTACTTAAAGTTTCCTTTGCAGCTTCGTCTTCACTTTCGTATTCGCAATCCTGGCCAATGAGAAGACACACTTCTACAGAGTGTATTCTCATTGCCCGGAGTTGCCAACTGAATGGAGGACAAAGCCACGAAGGAGACTTTAATTAAGTAAGGGGAGTAACTACCATGGAGCAGGGGGAGCAACCACAGGGGGCCCAGGAGCTAAGGGGGCCCCATCTTCTAATTTTTCCTATGACATATATAGCCCCCTCCCAGAAAACCACTGTGGAAAAAGCACAGATAGGGGCCCCATCATAGATTTGCTGTGGGGCCCAGTGATTCCTAGTTACGTCACTGAATTAAGTATTTCAAAAGATAGAACACAAACTCATCGGTGAGGACCTAGCGATTTAGATACTCACCCTGGGTACTAACCGTCAGTGGACAGTGAGTAAGGTGAGTATAGTTGTCCTTTAATAAAATTGAATGTAAAAAGAAGTAGACTAGAAGGAGACAAACATCCACCACAGCTCATAAAATAGCTCATCTATAGTTATTATAAGGTATAAATGTAAAGGTGTATATTGGCACACAAGTAAAGTATTATAGGTGTATTACATGTTAAACAAGCCATGCACTGGTTGATTTAACTGTTTACATTTCCACAATGTAGTGACAAACTGCCTGGATAGGTGATTGATATTTGATTGCTAAATGAATAGTCCAGGCAGTGTCGGACTGGCCCACAAGGTCTCAGGGAATCCCCCCAGTGAGTTTACAGCTCATTATCCCAAGAAAACTGCAAAAATTTAAATACAGAGCCAAAGGGACAGTAAGAAATGCATTTTAATAAACAATAGGAGTCAGTAGGAGAAAGATATATATGTAAAAAAGTGATAATAGAGATATGAAATTTTAGATAGGCCCCTAAACTTGTCCTTATGGGCCCCAACTTTCCAGTCCAACACTGGGTCCAGGCCAGGAAAATTCACAGCAATGTCTCCTAGTAAGCCAATGATTGAGTCTGATAGATTAGACGTCTGCACTTTAAATTGACCTAATATCGGGGCAGTGTATGGCCAGCATGCTCCTTCAACCATTTAAGAAAGACATCAACAAAATACATTCCTGGGCCACTAGTTAAATAAGGTATAATTAACATGTATTTAGTCATCATTAATAATCACAATGTATTTTTCTTAATGTTCCTTACCAAGGGGGGATTGTCTTGACCTTATACATTAAAAAGTGTGACATGTCTTGTGGTCACTAATAAAAGTTATTAAGTTTATTTGGATTGCGACCCTGGATTTTTTTGACATTGGATCATCTTACCCACTTATTTTTTGCTTTAGGGCTAGGCCACACTAGCGCGTTTTTCGCGAGTTCGCGTACACGTTTTGCGCTCGTGATTTTGGCTAACATGGAAATCGCAGGAACGCAAATGGTACGTTTTGCGGTGAGCATTTTTTTGCACAATTGCCTGCGTTTTTGCTTTAAAGATAGCAAAAACACGAGCACAAACGCAAAAATAACACGCGCTAAGGCGTACGCGCTTGGTGCGTTGTAGTGTGGACTCAGCCTCAAATGGAGTAAAGGTATGCAGCCCTCCCCATACTTTCCCCCCCTAATTTCGAGCCTCCCTCTGCCTTCTATTAGCCATGCTGTGAAGGGGGTGTAACGATTCTGTCTGCCTCTAACTGTCACTCAAAGCTAGCATGTGAGAAAAAACTCCTCCACCCCTGCTCTTGATCAGCTTGATTATGTAGGCTGTATCCAAGCAACAGAACACTACATGACTGGCAGAGGAGGAGTTGTAACAGACATTGCCAACAGCCAATGACAAGTGTTGTGTCAATCACGGCCCTGGGCTGTCTAGGAGGTGGGCTTTTAGCACTCATCTTTGCGCTGTGATACATATAACTAAGGGAGGGCATCACGGTTGTAAATGTGAGTAAGCAATTTCAGCTGCTGGAAGAGTGGAAATGTAATGGGGGTGATTTTATTTATTTTTTATATTGTTGCCCTTTAAAGAGTTTTGCACAAATATTCCCACCATATCCCTTTATGCCGTACAAAAACCTGCATGTTGCAAGACTAAGGATCAGCTAATTTAAATTCAGATTGCATGACTACCAAGAAAGCAGTGAGGCCTAATTAATTAAATGCTTATTAGCCTTCTACGTGCAAATTTCACATGTCCAGCTTTAACAAAATTAAGAGGCAACCTTATTAATTAGAGACCCAGCATGCAAAATTAAATTTGTTTATGTGTATTTGTTTTTTGTATGTATTTAGTTATGAAGGTATAAGGTATTGTTTCTTACTAGGTTTCAGGAAAAGAAACATATTTATTTACTTAAAGGGCATGTCCACCCCCAAAACTATAATCCCCCCAACTACTGGCCCCACCATGTAGTGTAGTTTAATCCTTACCTCACATCCCAGCTCCATAGGGTTCTCCTGTAAACCCCCCCCCCAAAGTCGTCAAAACTAACCACCAGGAGGATAGCAGGTCTCTGCCTGCTATCTAGCCTCCGGAAATATTTGCCATGCGCACTGCAGCCCTCTCCCCCCTCCCCTCCCTCCTCTCCTCCCTCTCCCTCCCTCTCCCTCCCGTTCTACTATCCCTCCCCCTAGCGTAAACCCCCTTATATGCTGCTCCCCCCATGTCCCCCACCCCAACCGCATGTTTTTTTTTTTCAAAAAGCTCCCCAAACTCTTACTTACCTCTCCGTTTCCTCCGCTCACTGAATGACCGGCAGCCGCGTCCGTGATTGGCTGCCGCTCAGCCAATCACAGACGCAACTGCCGGTCCCGCCCCTCTGCTTGCTTCTCGCAGCAGAGGGGCGGCAGTGCGGCGAGGATCGAGGGGAGGGTCATTAATAGTTTGGGGAGCTTTTTGAAAAAAACAAACATGCGGTTGGGGCTGGGGGACATGGGGGAGCAGAATATTAAAAGTGTGTTTTAGGGGTGGACATACCCTTTAAATTTCTGCAACCATCTTGTTGTACACTAGTTCTGCCAACGATGCCTGTACATACAGCAACGATAGTGTATAGATCATGTTCATTGGTAAAGGTGTTAGGTGATGAACGTATTATTACGGAACGTATTATTATGGAATATCGCGTGATCTTGAAATGTTGCACATGCCTATTTCATTCAATCTTAAAGGACAACACCACCCTCATAATAGCATATTTTAGAAAGAATGGCCTCTTTAAAATATGTTGATATATCATAGTTTGTACTATGAATTCATTACTGTATGCCTGCAATGCTTCTGGATGTGTCATGGAAACTGAGCAATTTAGAAACTTGTGCTGTGCCTTTACTGAGCATGGGCATGCTCAGAAGAGTCAGATAGGGGATTAACATTCAGTCATTGGCTATGATGTCAACTGTCAAATCCATAACTGACAATTGCTAACTGGAAGAACCAGGAAGCAGAAACAGGGGCAACAGGACATTGTGCAGGATTTCAGGTTAGACTTATATTTCACATTTCAAACTACCGTATGTTTGGGTTTTGGGGGGTGATTTACCTGTATGTAAGTTTTCATTTTAGGGCTGGACTTGCCTTTTAAATCACAGTCTACCTATAACGAATGAATCGCCAGACTGATCGTCGGAAAAAGCCGAGAATAGTTGTGGATCGTTGCTCTTAGAAGATCGTTAAAAGCTTCGTTTTTGCACGATGGGTTGTTTGTCGGACAAATCGTGCAAAAATTATCTGACGTCTGTACGAAGCTTTAGACTTCCACCAAAACAGCTGACCACTAGTTCTCACAGGTTAATTTCATAAATCAACCAATAGCCACAGCAAAGGGAGAGGTGAAAGGCAGCTTGAGGTGTATTTGTGAATGTGCTCTGTCTGTTGGTACAATGTTATCCTTAATTTCCTTTTGAATGTCTACAGATTCATTAAAATCATTATTGACCTACAAGACAAGTAGTTAGTTTTCTATAAAATACTCATGTAGGATGGCGAATTACACATGCAGTATGTTCCAATACACTCCATGTATGATATGCAAAACTAATTACAGATAAGATATGAATAATGTTTATTTGAAGGGTGTAGAATCTTAAAGGGTATATAAACTGAAAAAAAACCTTTTAAAATAAGCCTAATTTTATAAATGAACACACAATCCTCTCTGCCAACCTTTCCCAACACCCACCTGTGTATGCCCCATATCCCAGACATTAATAATACTGTCACCAGTTCTTTGATTTGGAAGTCAGTTATTTTTAATAAAAACTTCACATTTGTTGTTATGACTGATTCTAATTGGAAAATTCTCTGATTGCAATTGAAATCTAAATTCCATTACAATCTGCCTTGATATTGGTTGGATATGCCCATTTTGAAGGGGATAATCTGGAAACATGATTCCCATAAAGTCGAAGATTAACTATAGGTTAGATGTGCGCTGAAGTGCTGTGCATAAAGGATAGACTAATCTAAAGGTTATTGGATCCTAATAAATGAGTCCCATATACAATAGAAAGAGAATCAGCTGTGTGATAAGTGACCTATAGCGTTATATCTAATGTTTTCAAGTCTTGATTAATTTGACATACAAAATAGCCTTCTGGTTCTGTTTATGTAAGTATTTTGTAGCCTGTGAAATAATTACCTTTGTAAATTAGATATGGGTTTGTCAAATAACTGAATATTTCATAAATAATTAACATTGTAAATGATATGCATATTACGACATATATAGTTTTATTTCTACTGTGCCTACAGGATAAAACATTGCTACAAGGTATCAGTACAGAATACATTCAATTCTTACAATAAATTACTAATAAATTAAATTACTAATTAAATAAAGATAAATCCTTCCCCTCTCATGACTTGGGATTATTTTAATAATTCTGTATATTATATTTTGAACCTACTGAAGAAATTTATAATTTATACAAAATCTGTTTAAATTACATTTTGCTAGGCAATTTAGAAATAGAGGTTATACATTCTATATTATTATGGATCTAGTTTTAACTCTTGTCCCATTTGTTAGTATAATAGTTTTATTACAGCATGCAATTAAATACAATTTACTCTACAAAATGGATTATCAGTGAGTGGCATGTTATAGTCATGTCTTTTGGCCTAATCTGAGCTCCCTCATAAATGTATCGTGTAAAGATGTAGTCCATTAAGGGCTAGGCCACACTAGTGCGTTTTTGCCACGTTTTGCAATCGGTTTGCGCTTTGCAATCCACAATGCCATTTTATTTATAATGTAAATCGCCACACTTTGTAAGCTGCGATCCGTTGCGATTTTCTAATGCATGCAATTGCAATTTTTGGTCCGTTTCTGTCAAAGTCGCACTTAAAGGACAAGTCCAGCCCTGAAATGAAAACTTACATACAGGTGAATCACCCCCCAAAACCCTAAACTGTAATAGTTTGAAATCTGAAATATATAAGTCTAACCTGAAATCCTGCACAATGTCCTGTTCCCCTGTTTCTGCTTCCTGGTTTTCCAGTTAGCAACTGTCAGTTATGGATTTGACAGTTGACATCACAGCCAATAACTGAATGTTAATCCCCTGTCTGCCTCTTCTGAGCATGCCCAGGCTCATTACAGACTCAGTACTGGTCACTAAATTGCTCAGTTTTCATGAGGCATCCAGAAGCATAGCAGGCATACAGTAATGAATTCATAGGACAAAGTATGATATATCAACATATTTTAAAGAGGCCATTCTTTCTAAAAGATGTTCTTATGAGGGTGGAGTTGTCCTTTAATATAAGTCTATGGAAGCGCGTAAAAAGCGAACAGAAGGGACACAAACAATATAACATGCAATTTTACTTTTATGCACAGCAATTTTTTGGTGCATTGCCGTGTGGCCTCAAGCCAAGGGAGAACTGTGATGTAATTCTACAACACTGGATATTTTACCAGAGAGAAAACAGTGTAAGGGCTAGGCCACACTAGTGTGATTTCCTTGCGATTGCACATGCATTTTTTTTAAACATTGGAATTGCGTCAACGCATTGAAATTGCACGATTTCGTGTGAGTTATGATTGCGCATCCGTTTGTGATTTTTATGCGCAATCACATGCAATTTCCTATCTCTAAAGGAGAAATTGCAAACAAACAGAAATTGCATGCAAATCGCACCGAAATTGCACATGCAATTGTGTGATAATGCGGTGCAGTGTGGCCGTGCTCTTACCTATTGCTTTTCATTGTCTAGAAAACACATTTTGCTCAAATATAAACCAGAAAAAATTAAAAATGTGTGTATGTGTGCTAAACTTGCACTCAAATTTTCTATAACTTTGCTGTAATGTGGGCAGATGTACAAATAGGTGAGGTGGCTCTGCATAAATAATTAGTGATGGATCCGAACACGAGTTTGGGTCGACCTTTATGAATTAGTAAGAACTACAAACTATCCAAACTAGTTTGTTTTTTTCGAACTCGCAAACGTAATTTTGCTATTTATCATAAATTAAATAATTATCAAATTTTTTAATCAGTAACCCTTGAATGTAGCGCTCGAATTCGGTAACCCTAGAATGTAGCTTTCAATTTCGGTAGCCCTCGAATGTATGGTTCGGTAACCCTTGAATGTATTGTTCGGTAACCCTCGAATTTTGCGTTCGATTTCGCTAACACATAAAATGTAGTCTTTGATTTAGTTAACCCTCAAATGTATCGTTCGGTAATCCTCAAATGTAGCATTCGATTTCGCTAACCCTGAAATGTAATCTTCAATTTTGGTAACCCTCAAATGTATCGTTCGGTAACCATTGAATGTATTGTTCAGTAACCCTGAAATTGGCCATAACCCTTAAAAGTAGCATGCAGAAACCTGACAATTGCCCGATCGTGGGGAAAGAAATGTTTAAACAAGTTTTGGTGATATGTACGTGTTTCCCAGATTGGTTTGGGGCCTAGGCACTCCTGTGGCAGTTTGCCAGTGTGGTGGTAGGTGCAGCCTCTGTCAGTCCTCTACCTCAGGACTCAAAGCTATAGCACAAGCAATAATATAGTAGAAGTGCACACTACTTGCTCAGAATGTTCTGTTTATTATAAATCACGTATTCCAACGTTTCGAGGATCGTGAAGGGGACATAGCGATCCCCAAAACGTTGGAATATGTAATTTATTATAAACAGAACATTCTGAGCAAGTAGTGTGCACTTCTACTATATTATTATGTGTTCCCCAGACCATTTCCCATGTGCCAGAGCCATTTACAGTAAGTTACCATTGCTATTTTAATTGTATTTAATCTGAACTTTTACTAAAGTTCGGAAGTTCGAAAACGAACTGAATTTCAGGAAGTTCGGCCATCTCTATAAATAATCACTCCTTGGTAGATTTGGGCATATAAGGGAGAAGATCAAATAAAATAATAGTTAGTTAATATCAGTTTAAAATACTAATTTAAGACATATATTAAATGGATAAAAACAAATGTGTACTTAGACCCTGTTGTGCTGATCCAAACAGTAACTCACTACATCTGTTCGAAATGTGATTTATTAGTAGGAATAAAAACAACAAAGGTGCTTAAAAAGTACAAACAATATTAATGCTCCCATAGGTAGAGGAAAGGACAGACAATGGTTGCAGGTCTGTAACTAGCTTCAGAAAATATAGATTTTTTTTAGGGGGGTACAGGTGTGCTTTATACACATAAACAGAAATCGTGATGGAGGCGCACACTATTTTCCAAAGAATTTATTAAAGGGCATGTTCAACCCCAAAATTATAATTAAACCCTCTACTGGCCCCACTGTGTAGTGTAGAAAAATCCTTACCTTACATCCCAGCTCCAAATGGTTCTCCTGTAATGCCCCTCCAAAGTCCAGAAAACTGGCCACCAGGAGCCTAGCAGAGGGGGAGAATTGTTTCCGCCTCTAAGGCTTACTCTGAGAGTTTTGTGGCATGCTCTGAGCAGCCCTCCCCCTCACTATGTTGTAGGGATTGCTACCCCAGCCCTAACCGCATTAATCTTATTTGCAGAAACTCCCCCGATCTCTACTTACCTTCCCTTTCTCCTCTGCCGATCTGAACTACTGGCAGCCGCGTCCATGATTGGCTGCCTCTCAGCCAATCACAGACGCGGCTGCCGGTCCAGCCACCTGCTTGCAGTTTCATGCAAGCAGAAGGCCGGGCAGTGCGGCGGAGGATAGAGGGAAGGTAAGTAAAGATTGTGGGAGTTTCTGCAAGTAAGATTAATGTGGTTGGGGCTGGGGGAGCAAGCCCTACAACATATTAAAAGTTTTTTTAAAGGGTGGACATGCCCTTTAATCAATTAACATAGTACTACACACACAACTCTTTATGTGAAAATGTATTAAAAGTTTGGGTTTCTTCTGATTTAATATCAGCTTAAAAAATGCTGCAAAAACTATGTTTTCAAATTTGGATGCAGTTGCTCTTGCTTGCATAGTGATTGTTAGTGTGACAGAAGTAGAGAGTAATATAAATTCACAGCACTGTATCAAGCAACCATTGCTTTTCCTTGGCATTTAAAGTGTTAACCTATCTGAAATTGCCACCCTACCCTACACTAAAGCCGACACCAGAGAATTCCTGAGGCCACAGCCTATTTATTGACTAGTATAACAACATTACACTATGTTGGGGGACATATAATTTCTGCTTACTGGGTGACAGGTCTTTTTCTGTAAATGCTGTGATTTCATGTGACAATTGCTCAGAATCTACAGCTTAGATTTAGCATCCAATAAAAATTTTAGAGTGGTGAAAATTAAATTTTTTAGAGTAAAGATACCCTATAAATCCTCATTGAATGTCCACTAAGGTGTGTCTTTATGTATTCCTAATAAATTGCTTTTTGGAAACTTACATAATCTTAAAGGACAACTCCACCCTCATAAGAACATCTTTTAGGAAGAATGGCCTCTTTAAAATATGTTGAAACAGGACATTGTGTAGGATTTCAGGTTAGACTTATATATTTTACATTTCAAACTATTACCGTTTAGGGATTGGAGGGTGATTAACCTGTATGTAAGTTTTCATTTTGGGGCTGGACTTGCCCTTTAAATAATGGATTTGGGGTTTTATAACATTTCCAGCTTGAGCAGATGTGCCTTTTCATTTTAATTGTGTATATTAGATGTATACGCGATAAACTGATGTAAAATAGTTAAATGGGCAATGAAAGCAATTGAGTCCACAGAAGGGAACTTACTGAGTAGTTAACCCATTATGGAATACAGGCTATAAAAGCCATAAAGAAGACCTTGTTTTTTCAAAATTCTTCTATGCTATAGATTTTGGGAGTGGAGGAAAAGTCTCTGATTCCTCAATGATTCTGGGAGCCCCGCCGCGACTAGGGGATGGGGCGGCTGACCGCGGGGGGAGGTACCTTTTTATCCCAGCAGCCTTCCCGGTTCTCCCCCTGCTGGTTTCGGTCGCGAGTGAGATCTCGCGAGATGAGACGTAATGACGTCAGGAGGGGGGAAGGAGTCGCAGGAGGTCAAGATACTCGTCCTCTGACTCAGGGGCCAGCCGAGCGACGCGGCATTCGCACAAAAGGCACAGGCAGAGGTCCGGACACAGGAGATCAAGGAGCCAGTCCAGGGGTCACGACAGGAGGCACAAGGGGCGTCATGGTTCCAGGAAGAGTAAACGAGCATCATCCTCCATGAGAAGCTCCTCCTACGGCACCAGATCCCACTCCAGCTCGAGACGCCATAGCAGGGCTTCCATCAGGGGGAGCAGACTCTCACTCGTAGAGCAGCCGGCCACCGAGACAGGGCGAGAGACGGCGTCCTTGGCGCAGCAAGCTGCCGGTGAGTTCTCGTGTGTGGGAGCTTGGGGGACATTGGGGATAAAAGGCGAACTAGTACAGACCATCAAGGCCTTGTTGGGTAAAATCAAGGCAATGCCTCAAGGCTCTGCAGGGAGTTTTTCTCCAGGTGGAGCAGGGGAGCTCCAGCCTGTGTCGGCTGGCAGCAGGGTGGAGGCACTTAAGGAGACATATTTAAGTGGAGTTAGCTGGGGGTCCACGTCTCGGAGGAGACAAAAGAGAAGATTTGGAGGAAAACAGGCCAAAACATTCAGGAATTGGGTGCAGGCTTTTTGCGTACTGGCAGGGGTGATAGGTAAGAAATCCCCCCAAAATGCTCTGACCTATTCTTTGGGGCCTATAAAGTGTACGGTGGGTCGGCTTGGTGGCAGGATCATGATGTCTCAGAGGGCCTCCGGCATGTCTGCCAGTGTGTGAGGAAATTTCTCATCACTTAGTTTTGGAACCTCTTCGCTTGCGAAGAAGGCAGGTCCCTGCTGGCTGTTTAATGAAGGCCAGTGTAAATTCGGGGCGGCTTGCCACTTTCGTCACGAGTGCTCCTTTTGTGGGGGCGCAGGACACTTGGCAGCAAAATGCTACTGAAAGGGAAAATCCGCCCCCAAAAACCCAATCCAAGGAGGCCCGAGGACCCCGGTGAACGTAGCAGAGATGGACCGTGGTTAGATAGATACCCTAGAAAAGAAGCTGCAAAAGTTATTAGGGATGGTTTTGTACATGGTTTTGTTATCCCCTTTCATTTTTCTCCTATTCCTTTGTTTTCAAACAACTTGAAATCGGTTCGGGAGGCACCCGATCTAGCTAGGTCGCATGGCGGGCCCGTTTTTCAACCCCCCCTTTCCGAACATTCGGGTTTCACCGCTGGGTCTAGTGCCAAAGAGGGAACCTGAGAAGTTCAGACTAATGCACCACCTATCCCATCCAAAGAGGGGTTCGGTCAACGACGGCATTAGCCCAGAGGAGGCTTCGGTCTCCTATGTATCTTTCGACAAGGTGGCGGCCCTAGTCTGAAAAGCAGGTCCAGGCGCTCTGATGGCAAAGTCAGGAGTCCCTGACTTTGGTTTTTGATGGCCAAGTTCGGAGTCCCTCTCTCTGACAAAAAGACAGTGGGTCCAACGAATACCCTCTCTTTCCTAGGTATAGAAATAGACTCCATCAAGATGGAATGTAGGCTTCCAGGAGACAATCTGGCAGATCTCCAGAAAGGGGTTCGGGCATGTATATTGTCATCGAAGGTCACGCTTCGCCAATTACAGTCTTTGCTGGGTTCACTGAATTTCGCCTGCCGAATCCTTCCCATGGGGAGGGTTTTCTGCAGAAGGCTGTCGCTAGCCACGTGTGGTGCAAAGGCGCCACATCCCCACATCAGGCTTACCAGGGAACTCAAAAAAGACTTAAAGGTGTTGGAATTCTTTCTGGATTCATACAACGGTAGGTCGCTTATCCAATCCGCAGAGCAATCCAACGAGGAACTCCAGCTCTATACGGATGCTGCAGGCTCGCTGGGTTTCGGGGCCATTTTTGGTAAGTCATGGAGAGCAGGAAGCTGGCCCGAGGCCTGGAAGGCTTCAGACCGTTGTAGGAATCTAACTCAAGTCCATCTGTTTTTGGACAGATAATTCGAGCGTGGTTTACGTGATTAATAAGCAATCCTTTTCATCCCTTCCAGTCCTTGCTCTTATGCGGCACTTAGTACTCCGGTGTTTGCAGCTCAACATCTGGTTCAGGGCTAGGCATGTTCCAGGGATTGATAACACGATCGCTGACTCTCTCTCTCGCTTTCAGTGGGAAGAATTCCGCAGGTTGGCTCTGGAAGCGGAGGAGGAGGGGACTCCATGCCCAATTTCCTTATGGGAAGTAGTGGACAACAACTGATGGCCATGGTGCAAGTATCGGTGGCGCCTTCGACATGGCACAATCATGGTAAGGCATGGAAGGAGTGGGTGGCTATCGCGGGAAGTAGAGATATTCAGAAGGTAAATACCTGACAAGTCTTAGGGATTTGCATTGCTCTGGGCTCGTTGCCCAGCGCAGGTTGTAGGGTATTTCCTTTTTCTTTCGCCTTTTGGGTTGGCAGGACATAACTAAGGAATTCCTAGTCCAGTCAATCCTCAAGGGATGGAAGAAGGAACATAAACCTAAAGAGGCTAGGCGCCCTATATCATTCAGACTCCTTATTAGGCTTATGGGTGGTCTTCCCTATTCTTGTTCATCAGCTAACGAAAAATATCTCTGTTTAAGACCAGCTTCGTGTTAGCATTCTTCGGCACCATGCGGGTGGGTGAGTTGGTTCCCCCTGGGGCGAATAAAACTGGAGGTCTTCAATCTGAAGACGTTTGTGTAATGGGCGACAAGATAAGGGTCAAGTTAAAAAGATCAAAGACAGATTTCTTTGGGGCTGGGGCCTGGTTTTCTATCCCCCCGTTAAAGGGGGAATTTTGCCCAGTGGCAGTGGTCAAGCAGTTTGCCACTATTCGCGCCCCTTCGGTTTCAATTTTATCACATGCCGGGAGGGCCCCTCTCACTCGCTATCAGTTTGAGGCAGTGTTGAAATCGTCCTTGAGTCAGAGCCCGAACCCGAAGGAGTTTGGCACACATTCCTTTAGGATAGGGGCGGCCACTGAGGCATATGCATTGGGCTTTTCCGAGCAGGAAGTTAAGCGGCTAGGGCGTTGGAGATCTGATTGTGTATCTCGCTACATTAGACTAGAGCTGGCTATTGATTAAATCTTTCTTTCAGGAGAAAAGAGAGCTGTCATTTGGTTGATTGGGCATTCATACCTCTTCTGGGCAGCAAGGAGAGTGGAGATACGGCCAGGAGGAAGGAATCTGGGTTTCAGCACGGCGTCGCTGGAATGGAGAGGCATCCGAGGGCTGGCATGGCACCAAGTATTAACGGAAGCAGTGGAAATCAGCAGACGGAACCAAGCACCAACGGTATTGGTAATCCATGCCGCGGGGAACGATCTCTGCAGAACCAGGCTGTCTGACCTCATGACGCTCATGAAGGCCGATATTGCCTGTATGAAACACTTTTTTACCGAGGCGGTCGTGGTTTGGTCGGAGATCGTTCCCCGGGTGGTATGGCAGGGTGCCAGGTACCCAGCAGCCGTTGAAAGGGCGAGGAGGGTAGTTAACACATGAATCTCCAGGTTCGTGCGCTCCTTGGGAGGAGTCGTAATAAGACACAGACAGTTGGAGGGTGACAATAGGTCACTAATGAGGCCGGATGGAACACACTTGAAGGAGATTGGCCTTGATATATTTTTAGCAGGCTTGCAAGATGGCATAGAGCAATCTTTGTTTCTTTTGTGTGGTGGTAGGAGCTCGGTGTAGGAATACACGAGCTCCTAGTGGCGGGTACACCCTTGCTGGAGATTGATGGAGCCGTTACATGCCCTCTGGCTAAACAGAGGTTGGCATTCAAAGCTGAATTCTACGGCTAAGATGGTTGACAACAAGGATGGTTTATGGCAAGCAATGGTGTACAGTGGTGTAAATCCAAATATCAGCAAATTGTGGATTCCCAACAGGTAATTTGTGAGGTGCACCCCCTGAGGCCTGTGCCACGTCAGGTAAGCATCAAATCAATATAGAATATGCAGGGAGGCACACTCAGGTAGAGATTAATAGCAAACTTTCATTTATTGAGTGCTCAACATACAAGCCAGATACACAGTGTATCTGGCTTGTATGTTGAGCACTCAATAAATGAAAGTTTGCTATTAATCTCTACCTGAGTGTGCCTCCCTGCATATTCTATATTCTATATTGTACAGTGGTGTAAATATGCTAAGGGTCATATTTATGCAAAGTATGCAAATTTATGCAAATTATGTTAATTCAATAAAATAAGCTGTGGCCGATTGTTCACCCAAAAAGTCGTTGTCTGTGTCTTAATTCTAAGGAAAAGGGAGTAATTGGTGTTGGGACTATTCTTTTGTATTGCTGTCTGGGTTCTCTTTTTCCCCCCGTGGTCCTCTATTGCGTGCACTAGAAAAAAAAGCAGGTAGCTTAATTCATCCGGGCGACCTAGATCTGGTATACAACCTTAAGTATGAATGTTTGATTGCTAAGCCTTTCTTTAAAGGGCATGTCCACCCCCCTAAACCAACTTTGGGGGTAAGGGGGTAAGT
Source organism: Hymenochirus boettgeri (assembly GCA_019447015.1). Classification (NCBI taxonomy): domain Eukaryota; kingdom Metazoa; phylum Chordata; class Amphibia; order Anura; family Pipidae; genus Hymenochirus; species Hymenochirus boettgeri. The sequence continues at coordinate 184,152,422 of CM033474.1, read as the reverse complement.
CCCTTGTTTTATACTTACACTGCCTTCTCTCCCCCGGCTGACATCACTAGGAACGCCACAGGAGAGAAGGTTCTGTAAGTACAGATCGGGGGGGATTTTTAAAAAAAATATTGCAGCGGTTAGGTGCGGGCAGGGGACACTTACCTTCCCCCAAAAGGATTACACCCTAAGTGCAAAGATGGCTGAGGATGGATCTGGGGGTGGGAGGGGGGGTACTGAGCATGCTCCAGACATTGATGAGGACAAGGAAACAGCGTGGATCAGAAGCCTCACAGACAGTCTGGAGTCTTCAGTTTCCTGGACTTTGAAAAGGCGTATCGTGGGAACCATAAGGAGCAGAGATGTAAGGTAAGGTTTATTTTGAACTGCAGAGGGGGGCCAGTATAGGGTTAAATTATAGTTTTTGGAGTGAACATGCCCTTTAACTTTTTCCATATTACCTTTTAGTGATCACTACTTATTTCTAAGAGGTCCAGGTAGCCATCAGCACTCCGATTTATAGGATACAGGACAGTTTGTGTCAAGCGATGGGCACCTGGGTCACTTCAAACAAGTTGTGAAGTTGTGAGTCTCTGTGCTACACCAGTGTCTTTATTTGCACCTTGTATCTATTAGTGCTGTATAGCGAAGGCTTGTGCACCAGGACCACACATTAGTATAAGTGCTTCTGCATTTATAATAGTTGTCTTATAAGTGTTAGAGATGGACCAAAACCGAGTTTGACCTGAACATTCATAGTTTTTTTTTTTCATGCACGCAGGTCTACTACGCCCTTTTTTTGAGTGGTTATTAGGGGTTTCAGTAGCTCCTATTTTCTGTAAAGTTGTTAGGGTACAGGACAGACTACAGTAGGACTTCTTACATTTGTCTTGGATTTTATAACTGGTTGAAACAGCACTTCATGTGTATGGTGGCTTTTAGATTATTTATATAATATTGTTTTAACGTCCACTTTTCACAGACCCATAACATTATATTACTTGTTTTTCCTATTATGATGGGGGGGGGGGGAGAATTCAGATGACAAGCTAAGCACCACATTTATATAGTATACGAAATTACACTTTTACACTTTACATAAAAATCACTTTAGAAAATGGTTGAAATTTTTTTGATAATTTACAAATGTAAAATTTCATTTCCCTTGCCTTCTTCCAGTCCGTGAGATTGCATTTTACCTACCATGGGAATTACTTCAGTAAATTGCAGTAAATGCAAAGTAATATGTAATGATGCACAGTTATGGCATTAATAGTGTTTGTGCTTCCTGGAATTAAGGTGAAATAGCAGTATAGACATCTATACACGTCTAGGAATCTACTGCGCATTATGCAGGAATCCTCACTGTCAGCAGTAATATATTCAATATCACAGAACGCATAAAAGTAGTCTTGACAACCTGACATTTGTTTGTAAGTGTATACACCAATGAATACAAACTAACAAGACAATGACAGGGTCAGCAACATCTTTATTCAAAAAGTTAAAAGAAATGTGCCTGTACACGATGAAATCATGTATTTTGTTGCTCTGCTGTCTTGTATTTTGTTTGCAAGATATATATATATATATATATATATACTGTATATATATATACATACAGATGGTTGGCAGCACTCACAAAACCAAAACTCATGCGCCCGGGTGCTGAATCCAAACAGATGAGGTATAAACACAGAAAAATCTTGGAGCACTCACGGGTCTTGTTAAACAAACTTATTTATTGAAATGATCTACGCTTTTGGCCACCATACTTGGCGGCTGAATCCTGATGATGGCCGAGTATGGAGGCTGAAGCGCGTAATCGTAATAAATACGTTTGTTTGACAAGTGAGTGCTCCAAGATTTCTCTGTGTTTATACCTCATCTTTTTGGATTCAGCACCCAGGCGCATGAGATTTGGTTTTGTGAGTGCTCCAAGATTTCTCTGTATATAGATATATATAATGTGTTGAATTTCTGTGACACTCCGATAAAGTTTCCCATGCATGCCGATCGCTCACAGATTAACTTTTTAGAACTGAAGATCTTTATTAAAGATAATAAATTTGGTACAATGCTCCACAGGAAAGACACTGACTGCAATACAATTTTACATGCCGGGAGTTTTCATCCCCCTATGCACAAACGTAGCATTCCATTTTCGCCATTAAGCAATAAAATCAATGAGTGTATTCATAATCACTGGGATATAATCAGTAGCGATACGAATTTGTCGCTTCAGGAATATTCAGTTAGATGTGCATACCAGAGAGGTGTGAACCTCAGGAATTTGTTGGTTAAAATAGATCTGGCCAAGGCAACACCAAAAGTGGGCCTTGGCAAACCCAATAACGGTGTTTTAAATGTACTGCATGTCAGACATGCCAATATATAGTTTGTGGCAAGGATTTCTCACATCACATACTGGGAAAAGATATTCCATCAGGCATAGGTTATCATGTACAAGCAGTTATGTCATCTATTTGATCATGTGCCCTTGCGGACTGTATTACGTGGGAAAGACGAGTGCCACGATTAGGGAACACATGTGCAACCATAGATCCTCCATCTGATGTGCTCTCAATGGTGGCAGAGCTGATGACCCTATGGGGAAATTTGGTGAACAGTCAGTTGCAAGACATTTTAAACCTATAGGTCATAATCAAGCGATGTTAAAATGGATGGCTATCGACCATGTGCAATCTGATAAAGGGGTATGAGCAGGGACAAGAGGTTACTGCAGCTAGAGGTCCGGTGAATCAAACGGCTTGATACAGTGGCAGCCAAAGGCCTCAATGAAATGTGCTCCCTGCCATGTTTCTTGTGATGAAGCTCTTGACACTGTGCGGCAGCTCCTTCATGTACCTTTCCTTTAAGCTATTAGCGATTTGTGGGTGATTTGTATTTAACTTGTATTCTTGGTGAATTTTTATATATATTTGTGTATATTAAATTGTTTCTTATTAATTTTTGGTTCGCCAACACCTGGACTCTAACTTTGATGTGGGGTCTTCTTGATCGGGCAAGTGGTTGAGTGACGAGAGGGGTGGTTCCAAGGGGAGTTTCCTGCACCAGGTTCCATCCAACATGGGAAGTAGAGATTCTCAGATTTATGTGTGTGGTGAGTAGATTGAGATGACAATGATATGTGGTGGAAGCGCTATGTTTGTCTATTTTCCCCGGACAGGCAGGGTAATGTATATTGATATTTGGACGGGATGCAGTACCTCCATGACACCATATTTTTTGTGAGGTCCCTGAGGATCATGGGAAGGGGTTTAGATGTAAATCTACTTTTACTAGAACCTAATGGGTTATTTACCACCTGTACTGACACCAAGGGGTTAACTGGGAGTGTGTGTGTGTTAAAGGGCATCTATACTGAAAAAAAATAATAATAATTTGACCATTATTGGAATCTATAATTCTTCCAAACCACCACCACTCAGCTGTCAATCAAGTGCCTTGCTCTCATAAACGTTTCTTCTGTGAGCAGTTTTACTGTAGCTGGAATGGTGACAGAGTTTTGACAGTTAGAATGCTGTATGCTGTGTGCAGATCTGACAGTTGGTTTGTGGGGAAAAGTCAGGTCAGGTGGAAGTGGGAGTGGTTAAAAGAGGGAGGATGGATTCTGCTCCTGAGCAAAACATGTGCTGAATTGAAGGCATGCAGTGACACACTCCTCAGAGTAAGTGCTACTTACACATATTTATTTATAGATTATGGTTAAGGAAAACTCATTTTTTCAGTATAGGCTTTAACCTACCCTGCACCCACACAGACAGAGACAGAAATGGGTGGAACTGGAGGACTGCTGTCTTTAACACTGGGTAGGGAATAAACTGCAGAGATTACTTTTCTGTTTTGCACAAAAAAAACAAATTAATGTCTTATTTTTACTGAATCTTGAAAAATGTTTGGGATAGCAAACACAATACACTGAAATTGTTATTCTGTGTCTGGGAGAGGAAGAATTTCTGTGCTGTTACATGATCTGTGCTTTACAGAGGCAGGTCTCTGTGCTGTAACACAATTGTCTGTCAGCTTCAAGAAAGCAGTACAGGCTGAATATGACTTCATTTATTCTTTTGTGCTCTAAAGAGCATATTCTGAAGTGTATGCTGTACACTTAAAGCGTATGTAAACTGGGGGGAAAAGAATGTTTAAATTGCCCATTACCCCATTACTGGAAACAATAATTCTTCACAACCATTACTGCTCCATTTTTGTTTATCTCTCCTGTTTCTTTTGATTAAATCTAAAGCATCTTATATTTCAGCTGTCTTTCAAGTGCCGTATTATTATAAACTCTTGCTTACATTGTGGTAAATTCTCTTAAGCAGTGTTGGCTCATAGTTATTACTGAGCATGCTTGCCCTTACAAAGAGTCATGCCTGGTAAAGGGGTAAAGAGTATGAGGGAGGATACTTAGTCTGAGCAAAACTAATATTGCATTGAAGGCACTTAATTACAAAACACGGTCCCTCGCCGCCTAGGAGCCAACAACCACCTCTCTACATGCTCCACAGCCCAAGATATAAAGAAATTACTGACCAGAAAGTTAATGGGTGGGAGGCTGACATGTGGCATTCCTATGGTTGATTGAACAAAGAACTTTTTTTAAATACCCTGTTAGCCATTTTAATGGGCCTATTTTACTATTGCTTGCACTAACCAATAGGCTCAACATTAATTTTGATCTCATTATAGAAAGAGATTAAAGGGCATGTTTCACCCCTGAAAACTTGCAAAAGAGTAATTACCCCCAACCCCATTTAAATCCGGATCGAACCTATATCAAGTGGATCCTAAGCAACTAACCGAGAAGTGAACAGGTGTAACGTCCACATCTACATAAATACATCCTCATTGATTATGAGCTGTATTTTTAAAAGACCATTAACTAATATATTTAATCCATTTCACAATTTAATTCATTAATCACCTCATTGTTTTTAAAATTATTAATAACATAAATATATGTCCGAACGCCAGTTCGCTGGCACGTGATGTGACCAATCAATCGGCACTCGCTGCCACCCCTTCCATCAAGGCTTTGAAGATCCCACAACCATTGACTCTCACTGACTATGCCCTGGCAGCTAAATGGTTAACGCTACACTATTCACTCCAGCAACTAACTGGTTAATTAGCATCAGTCCTCCACAAGCGTCACAGGTTAATAGCATTTACACTAGCAACCATTCCATACAAACACATACCAACTTATCAGAGGCTACTGAGTTCTTTTAGAGCATCAAGACAAAACTTAATTTTAGATTTAATATTTCCAAAAGGTGTACAGTGCATATAATACAAAATAAAAAAAATAGTGTTACAATAAATGACATCAATAGGTTATAACAAAATAAACAGTTATATATAATAAAAAAGATAAAAATATTCACAGACCCCTACTCACTAGAAGAAGTCTTGTGTCCGGGCCGAGAAGGAAATAGTCCATACACATTTAACATGTCCCCTCAGTTGAACAAAGTTATAGGGGCTACAAGGATTTTTTAAAGCCCATTGATGAACCATCCCCTTACTTAGCTCATGCATGATGTGGGGCATCGAGGAAAGTCCAGATTTACGACTTGTCACAACCCTTCATTTCCCCTCAGTTAGGCAGATTCCATATAACTTTAGATATGTACATTTGTACTGGGATATAGACGATATATTCCTCTCTGTATTAATTATCAATCCTGCATTGCCAAACATGACCTGTGTGTAATACATATTTCCCAGATATTTAAAACTCCCCTTGCAGGGAATAAGGTCTCCATGTTGGGTATCATTTTAATGGGCCTACCTTCCCATACACAAATCTAATATTTGTCTCTGTCTCACATATTCCAATACAAAATATATTTATTTTACATGTATGGCTGTCCTTAAAGTGACCTATTAAGGTATCCACCAGACCTGTAGCTTTAGAGAATTCCAGATACACGGTTCGGCCACTCGAAGATCTGGTTCCATACTTCAATAACACCTAAATAACACTGGGGACTGTTTCCAGGGTGGAATGGATCAATTTTATTGGTCCTTAAGAACAAAACCTACCGTATGTCCATGAGTTAAGGCAATGCATGACAAATTAAAATAACAAATTTATGAATATGATCAAGTAACCATATTAATAGATAGTATTAAGTTAGAGATTTTTTGGATCCAGGTCCGTACAGGGACTGTTCCTGGGACAGCCAATGGCCCCATCGAAGCTCCCCGGGCCTTTTTCCCTGGTCTCCTCCAGGGTATGGTCAGATGCAAACTGGTCTACCCAGACACTCGGGCGATGATGGGTACACGCAACCAGTCTCAGCTGCATTCATTTTGCTTTCTTCCCCATAAACTACCTTGGCATGAGGAAGTTACATGATCATGTGACAAACCCAGAATTCCTTATATACATCTATTTAAAGGGGATCTCCACTGGACAACAAACATCTTGCCATTTAGTTTATTGAAGAACGGGAGGTAAAGAGCTGTGTCTTACCTCCCGTTCTATAATTACAGGGCAATGTCCACCCCCAAAACTGAAATGTAACCCCTTACCTGGCCACATCAAGTAGTTTAAAAACAATCCCCTTACCATACATTTCTCGCTCAAAATAGTTCCCCCCCCTGCTGTGCCCCTCCAAAGTCCAGGAAACTGCTGTGTAGGAGGCATGTGTGGACCATGCTGTAACCGGAGACTTCCTCAACCTCATCTAGGTTGAGGCATGCTCATGCAGCCCTCCCTGCCTCTCAGCCAATCACGGACGCGGCTGCCGGTCCCGCCCCCTGCTTTTCAATAATCATGACACGACACTGCAACGGAGGAGAGAGTACAGTAGAAAACTTACAAATAGGAGCAGGCAAAGACCAGCTGGCCGAGGGACTGCCACCTGCGACGGGTGAAGTAAGAATCGGGGACTCTACTTAAATTTAGCGGTTGGGTCTAGGCATCGCTCCCCGTCTTCTCACAAGCTATAGCAAAAGGTATGCATAAGATCACAGCAGCCCTGCAGAGCAAGGTAATATTAACCACAATCTTACTGTCCGCTCCTCCTCATGTGTCGACAGGTCATCTTCCTCCCGGCGCCTACAGTTTTATTGAAGAAAGAGTAAGGACACAGTCTCCTTTACCTCAGTTCTTCAATAAAACTAAATGGAAACATTTTGTTCTCCAGTGAGATCCCTTTAATACTGAAAACCATAATCTGGCTTTCCCCTCGCTGTAATTCACAGCGTGAGATCCAGACATTATTTGCAACTTACCGGTATGTTATGTAACTAATTTAAAAGAAAAAATAACTTTCTTGAAAATCATCATGAACCAGCATCATGTACATTACATTCTCACACAGTAGCCATTGTTAAATAAAACTTATGAATTCCCTATGACATGTTCATCATTTTATTACATATGCTAGACACATAATGCATTTTTCTCTCCAGGAATAACTATACTAGGTTGTTATATGTCAATGCATGTAAAGTCTGTAAACAGAATGGTGTAGGTGTAGGTGTAGGTGTAGGTTCTAATAAATGGCTAAGTTTACCTTATGTTGAGGTGATTTCACTATGGGGCAAATTTAAAAACCTGGGTGTAATTGGTAAAAGTATACATTTTATAAATTTGGCCCTATGAATCCATGGGCCGATTATAGGCCATTTAACGATCGGTTTTAACTTAGGGGAAAATCATTAGGAAAAAGTTCATATTTATTGGAAACCATATACTGTATAAGAAACGCACACCCCATCGGGGTATTTGCCCAAGCGTTTGTGGGTGGTCCCACTTCTTCAGAAGCTTCTGAAGCCTTTCCTGCTACACTCTTGCAACTTGTTCATCGAAGTGAACATTCAAGTTGTTTGTAAGTACGAGCCTTTTGACTTTACGAGCAACATAATTGAAATGTTTACAAATTTACGATAAATTTTTAAGGCTGTTGCTTGCAATAGATTCCAGGTCATCATTGCTGAGATGGAGTTCGAAACAAACTTCATGTTTGAACGGCCCCAAACTTTTTCAACATTTCACTAATTCTAGAATCTGTCTCGGAATCTCTTAAAAGGGGTGTATTATTATGCAGAGCAATCAGAATCATGCCACAATGAAGTGGCAAGGTTCCTTTTGCATACTTTAAAAAAATAAGGGTAAAAAAATGTTAGGTTGTCTTAAAGGGAAAGTTTCAGTGGAAAAAATCATTATTTTTAAGATGTCTTGTTTATATTATGCCTACCTAATTATTCTAAATATTTAATCCATTTTATTAGGGGTCCTGCAAACAGAAGTTTTCAAAGCCAATTATGTATACACAGACAAATGCTGCATTGGCAGGTTAAGGTTCATTAGATGGAAAAATACTGCTTTTTTCTTACAATATGTGTATTTCCCCTTAAGCTTTTTTTTGTAATTTGCAATATATAGGGAAAAGCTGTCAATTTTTCCTGTAAAAACAGATTTTTTTTAAACCCCCTTTGTTGAGGTACGCAAACAGAATTGTTGCATAATAATGCAACACCCTTTTTTCAGAGATTCAGATTCCATAAGTGTATCGAAAATTTTGCTGAAAAATTCGAAGTGTCAAATCGGAAGCCCGAAAGTAGTTTGTGTGTGAAAAAAGTTACTTTATTTCAAGTTCTGGATATTTGTAACGTGTTCCCCAGACCATTTCCCGGTCTCCACAGCCATGTATAGAAAGTTTACCATTGCTATTTTAAATTATTTATCCGAACTTTTTCAATTTTTAACTTTCCCTGGAGTTTGGGAATTTCAAAATGAAGCTCAAACGTTCTAAAGTTTCAACCATCTCTGATCATTACATATATCGTAACACGTATTGAGGTGAATAAAGACATACATCTATCAAGTCCAACCTTTCTATCTACTCCTGAACCCTATATAACAGCTGCTCCATAGGAAGGAGATAAAAAAAACAGCGAAAAAAACACTTCTTCCTGACTCCAATGACAATCGAAAAGGATCCCTGAAATAACAATAACTAAATTGTATAAATACCAGTAAATTTCAATATTTTTGAATTTTATAAAGTTGTCCAGCCGGTTCTTTTGCTCATTCAATTTAATTTTTAATATAAAAACAAGCTTGAAAACATCCGCCAGGTTGCAAATCTTGAGGTGCCCGACCTTCTGCTGGAAGTGGACATGGCCTTGTGAAGTGGCTGTAAGCTACCAAGAAGATTTCGATTTCGAATAGAGGAGTGATTAGGGCTTATGTTTTATTAAGGACATATTAGCCCTTAATGAGCTTTTAAGAACTTGAACATGTTTGGCAGATGCAGAGGAGGCATCATTGACTTTGAGTAACCAGCTAATCTGCTAAATGGAGGCAATAATACTACTTTAATATCTGGTTCATAATACATCTAATAATGTGCGAATATATTAGTTGAATTTGGGTAAGGTAACGATTTTTTTAAGGTGTGACATGCCTTTAAAAGGAACATTTCCCAAAAACAATTTCATCCCCCATCGCTAGACCACATAGATTGATTAAATTCAGTTAACTCCCACCTTTTATGTTCGTTTGGTTCCAATGATCTATTTGAAAATGCTGTGCTTCTTTCAATTCAGTGCTCCCCATCCCCACTGACAACATACATATTCAGTGGGTGCTCTTAATTGCTATTGAAGCTTGACACTCCTCTCCCCTAAGAAAGCAATATTTTCTAATGCTTTCTTATTAGTACATTACCTTTGGAAGTTTAATAATATGGCATCCTGGTAAGGTGAGGCAGGTATGGATGGAGTATTTTTCTCTTGCTTTTTCATTATGAATATGCAATTAGTGGTGAAGTGTGATTAGCCAGCAGTGTAAAGGATGGGGACGCTTTTATTACAAACAGCATAATGCAGAATACATTTGTCTGCATAGATCTATGGAACCATGCAACAAGAAAGGGTTGAGACCTGTATTTATTATAACTTATTTATATAATTGTAATTTATATTAAACATTTATATAACAACCCTATTGTGGATAAACATCCACAATAGGGTTGTGGATGTTTTTTGTGTTTAACATTGTCCTTAAGAAAAGTTTTTTTATTTTGGTGTGGACATGCTATATGTGTTTAGTCACCTAATGTAATCTGCTTTGTTGACCAAGCTCCATAGAAAGCTCCTTTATAGCTTTGTTTTCCTCTGGAATGTGAAGGCAGCTAGAGGTGTATCCCCGATATTTAGAGACTTACAGGGAATTCAATAAAAGTTCTTATTGTTTAAATGGTTGCTATTTTGCCCCAACCATCAAATCTTATTTAACATTTGAAAGTTAACATCTGATTGGTTGGGGAAGATTAGCACCATTTTAAACAATAGAACTTTTATTGAATAACCTGTTAGAGTTTGTTTTCCCCAACCTTTGGAGGCACACATCGACTGCATCATGCAACCCTTAAGCAATTTGGAGAGCAAACAGTGAATTTATATCTGCTGTGCCAGTTTTGTTAGCAGAAGACAAGAAAAAAGTGAACAATTGCTTAAGTATCTGAATATAGATTTTATAGCAAGTGCACTTCTTAGCTCCTGGCTTCTTTGGAAGACTGTATTAGCTGGTATATATAAAAAACCTGTCCTCTTTCAGCATGCCATATAGCAACATGGCTAATCTCTGCTGAAATATTCATACTGACAGTTAAAATCAATACATCTTATATCATTTATGAATGCAGACAACATGACCATCTAGAGACAAAATGTTTATGATAAGCAGAATATAGTGTGAAAGTACGATAAAATGTTTATGATTTTTATAAATATAATCAGCAAAAAAGTCACTACACAGAGTGTGATAACAAAAGGTTATGTGGAAGACCTATTAAATCATTAATGTAATCCCCTAGCATCACCATATATATATATATATATATATATATATATATATATGGGTTTTCCAAAACGAATTAACTTTATTGTGTTACATAAAGGCAACGTTTCGTCTCAGGTCCTAGAGCCTTTCTCAAGTCTCCACTTAGCTGTTTTCTGCTGGGAGTGTGTGCCTGCCATTTTTGCTTGGATTATATATATATATATATATATATATATACTGTTATTTGCAAAAAGTGGGTTATTCACACACATAAGTTGGCAATGTTTCGGCCCCTGGTCTCTTCCCCTTTCAAAAAGCCAAAGGACAGGGAGAAGTAGAGCCTGTTATATGGATCCAGTGTGCAACTATGAGAAATGCAAAAGTTTTCTAATGGTAATTGAAGTAAAAAAGGTTAGAAGTTAGGACCCTTCCTAGACGGGGGTAACCTTGACGTGGTTGAATGCCCACATTTGAAAGCTAACTTCTGATTGGTTGGGACAAAATTAGCATAATATTTAACAATAAGAACTTTTATTAAATAACCCTGTTAGACTATTTTAATGGGCCTATTTTACTATTGCTTGCACCAGACCAATAGGCTCAACATTAATTTGATCTCATTATAGAAAGAGATTAAAGGGCATGTTCACCCCATGAAAACTTGCAAAAAGAGTAATTACCCCACAACCCCATTTACCTTTTTTCCTGGCACTCCTGAGTTAACATAATCTTTAAATTAACATTCCAATGTGATTATTAGCTGTAATTTTTAATAGAAGGACCAGTAACTGTAATATTTTAGATCCATTTCATCAATTTTAATTCATTAAATCACCTCATTGTTGTTTAAAACAATATATTAATTAACATAAAATATATGTCACGAACGCCAGTTCGCTGGGCACGTGATTTGACCAATCAATCGGCACTCGCTGCCACCACTTCAAATCAAGGCTTTGAAGATGCCCACAAACACTATTGACTCTCACTGACTATGCCCTGGCAGCTAAATGGTTAACGCTACACTATTCACTCCAGCAACTAACTTGTTAATTAGCATCAGTCCTTCACAAGCAGTCACAGAGTTAATTAGCATTTACACTAGCAAAGCATTCCATACAAACACATACCAACTTATCAGAGGCTAACTGAGTTCTTTTAGAGCATCAAAGAAAAAACTTAAATTTTTAGATTATATATTCTCAATATAGGAAGGTAAGGACCACTTTGTCTCATGAATACATAAAAATGGAAGAATATTTATAATAAATCCTAAATAGAAAAAGGTTATAAAAATATACATGTAGTATATACATAATATATAAAGATAAAAATATTCACGACCCTACTCACTAGAAGAGTCTTGTGTCCGGGGCCGAGAAGGAAATATGATCCATACACATTTAGCATGTCCCCTCAGTATGAACAAAGTTATAGGGGCTACAAGGATTTTTAAAGCCCTTGATGAACCATCCCCTTACTTAGCTATGCATGATGTGGGGACCATCGAGGAAAGTCCAGATTTACGGGAAAAAGGGGGGAGTACGTAGGTCACAATCACATCCTCATTCTCCGCCTCAGTGTAGAAGGCTAGATTCGCAATATAACTTTAGATATGTACATTGTACTGGGATATAGACGATATATTCCTCTCCTGTATTAATTATCAATCCTGCAATGCCAAACATGACCTGTGTGTAATACATATTTCCCAAGATATTAAAAACTCCCCTTGGCAAGGGAATAAGGTCTCCATGTTGGGTATCATTTTAATGGGCCTACCTTCCCATACACAAATCTAATATTTGTCTCTGTCTCACATATTCCAATACCAAAATATATTTATTTTACATGTATGGCTGTCCTTAAAGTGACCTATTAAGGTATCCACCAGACCTGTAGCTTTAGAGAATTCCAGATACACGGTTCGGCCACAGAAGATCTGGTTCCATGCTTCAATAACCCTAATATAACACTGGGGACTGTTTCCAGGGTGGAATGGAATTTTTATTGGTCCTTTGAAAAAACTAATTACCTACGTAACCCTTCATGCCAAGTCAATACACACTTTCCTGACAATATGAATCAAGTAACCATATTAATAATATGATTAATTAGAAGATTTTTTGGATACAGGTCTGTACAGGGACTGTTCTGGGACAGCCAATGGCCCTCATGAGCTCCCCGGGCCTTAATTTTCCCTGGTCTCCTCCAAGGGGTACTGGTCACTCAAATGGGTCCTGAACACTCCAATGGGTACCGAACCAGTCCAGTGCTCATTTTTGCTTTCTTCCCATAAAACTACCTGGGCATGAAGGAAGTTACATGATCATAAGACACCCAGAATTCCTTTATACATTCTATTTAAAGGGGATCTCCACTGGAAAACAAACATCTTGCCATTTAGTTTTATTGAAGAACGGGAGGTAAAGGAGCTGTGTCTTACCTCCCGTTCTATAATTAAAGGGCATGTCCACCCCCAAAACTAAAATGTAACCCCTTACTGGCCACATCAAGTAGTTTAAAACAATCCTTACCTTACATTCCTGCTCAAAATAGTTCCCCTGCTGTGCCCCTCCAAAGTCCAGGAAACTGCTGTGTAGGAGCAGTGTGTGACTCATGCTGTGCCTGAGACTTCCTCAACCTCATCAAGGTTGAGGCATGCTCAGTGCAGCCCTCCCTGCCTCTCAGCCAATCACGGACGCGGCTGCCGGTCCCGCCCCCTGCTTTCAATTCCATGCAAGCAGAGGGCCTGAACACTGCAGCGGAGGAGAGAGGGAAGGTAAGTAAGTATTGGGGGACTTTCTAACAATTATATTTAATGCGGTTGGGGCTGGGGGAGCATGCCCTACCACATATCAAAAGTTAAATTTCGGGGTGGACATGCCCTTTAAACCTGCAGGAGCAAGGAGAGAAAGTAAGCTACTTACCCAATCGCTTCTCGCTCCTCCTCTATGTTGTCTGACAGGTCTCTTCTCTCCCGGCTCCTACAGGTTTTATTGAAGAAAAGGAGGTAAGACACAGCTCCTTTACCTCATGTTCTTCAATAAAACTAAATGGAAACATTTTTGTTCTCCAGTGGAGATACCCTTTAATACTGAAAACCATAATCTGCTTTCTCCTGTAATTCACAGCTGAGATCCAGACATTATTTGCAACTTATGTTATGTAACTAAATTTAAAAGAAAAAATAACTTTCTGTGAAAATCAATCATGAACCAGTCATGTACATTACATTCTCACACAGTAGGCATTGTTAAATAAAACTTATGAATTCCCATTGACATGTTCATCATTTTATTACATAGCTAGACACATAATGCATTTTTCTCTCCAGGAATAACTATAACTAGGTTGTTATATGTCAATGCATGTAAAGTCTGTAAACAGAATGCTGTCACAAGGTGTAGGTTCTAATAAATGGCTAAGTTACTTATGTTGAGGTGATTTCCACTATGGGGCAAATTTAAAAACCTGGGTGTAATTGTAAAAGTATACATTTTATAAATTTGGCCCTATGAATCCATGGGCCGATATCAGGCATTTAACAATCGGTTTAACTTAGGGGAAAATCAATGAGGTAAAAAGTTCATATTTATTGGAAATCCATATACTGTATAAGAAACCACACCCCATCGGGGTATTTGCCCAATGCGTTTTGTGGGTGGTCCCACTTCTTCAGAAGCTTCTGAAGCTCTTTCCTGCTACACTCTTGCAATTGTTCATCGAAGTGAACATTCAGAGGTTGTTTGTAAGTACGAGCCTTTTGACTTTACAGCAACAATAATTGAAATGTTACAATATTTACGATAAATTTTTAAGCTGTTGCTTTGCAATAGATTCCAGGTCATCATTACTAGAGATGGAGTTCGAAACAAACTTATGTTTGAACGAGCCCAAACTTTTCAACAATTTTCACTAATTTCTAGAATCTGTCTCTGAATCTCTTAAAAAGGGGTGTTATTATTATGCAAGAGCAATCAGAATCATGCACAGCATGAAGTGGCAAGGATTCCTTGTTGCATACTTTAAAAAAATAAGGGGTTAAAAAAAAGGTTGTCTTTAAAGGGAAAGTTCAGTGGAAAAAATCATTATTTTTAAGATTCTTAGTTTATATTATGCCTACCTAATTATTCTAAATATTTTAATCCATTTTATTAGGGGTCCTGCAAACAGGAAGTATTTCAGAAGCAATTATGTATACACAGACAAAATGCTGAATTGGCAGGTTAAGGTCATTAGGATGGAAAAATACTGCTTTTTTTCTTACAAATATGTGTATTTCCCCTTAAAGCTTTTTTTGTAATTTGCAATATATAGGGAAAAGCTGTCAATTTTTCCTTGAAAAACAGATTTTTTTTAACCCCCTTTGTTGAGGTACGCAACAAGAAATTGTTGCATAATAATGAACACCCCTTTTTCAGAGATTCAGATTCCAGAAGTATCGAAAATTTTGCTGAAAAATTCGAAGTGTCAAATGCGGAAGCCCGAAAGTAGTTTGTGTGTGAAAAAAGTTACTTTATTTCAAGTTCTGGATATTTGTACGTGTTCCCCAGACCATTTCCCGGGTCTCACAGCCATGTATAGAAAGTTACCATTGCTATTTTAATCTTATTTTATCCGAACTTTTCAAATTTTTTAACTTTCCCTGGAGTTTGGGAATTCAAAAATGAACCAAACGTTCTAAAAGTTCACCCATCTCTGATCATTACATATATCGTAACACAGTATTAGAGGTTGAATAAAGACATACATCTATCAAGTCCAACCTTTCTAATCTACTCCTGAACCCTATATAACAGCTGCTCCAGAGGAAGGAAGATAAAAAAACAGCAGGAAAAAAACACTTCTTCCTGACTCCAAATGACAATCGAAAAGGATCCCTGAAATAACAATAACTAATTGTATAAATACCAGTAAATTTCAATATTTTTGAATTTTATAAAATTGTCCAGCCCGTTCTTGATGCTATTCAATTAATTTTTAATTAAAAAAAAGCTTGAGAAACAGATGCCGCAGGTTGAAACCTTGAGGTGGAAACCTTCTGACTGGAAGTGACATGGCTTTGTAAGTGGCTGTAAGCTAACCAAGAAGATTTCGATTTCGAATAGAGGAGTGATTAGGGCTTATGTTTATTAAAGGACATATTAGCCCTTAATGAGCTTTTAAGAACTTGAACATGTGCAGAGGAGGCATCATTGACTTTGAGTAACCAGCTAATCTGCCTAAATGGAGGCAATAATACTACTTTAATATCTGGTTCATAATACATCTAATAATGTGCAGAATATATTAGTTGGAATTTGGGTAAGGTAACGATTTTTTTAAGGGTGGACATGCCTTTAAAAGGAAACATTTCCCAAAAACAATTTCATCCCCATCGCTAGACCACATAGATTGATTAAATTCAGTTAACTCCCACCTTTTTATGTCGTTTGGTTCCAATGATCTATTTAGAAAATGCTGTGCTTCTTTCAATTTCAGTGCCTCCCCATCCCCACTGACAACATACATATTCAGTGGGTGCTCTTAATTGCTATTGAGCTTGACACTCCTCTCCCCCTAAGAAAAGCAATATTTTCTAATGCCTTTCTTATTAGTAAATTACCTTTGGAAGGTTAATAAATATGGCATCCTGGAAGGTGAGCAGGTATAGATGGAGTATTTTTCTCTTGCTTTTTTCATTAATGAATATGCAATTAGTGGTGAAGTGTGATTAGCCAGCAGTGTAAAGGATGGGGGACGCTTTTATTACAAACAGCATAATTGCAGAATACATTTGTCTGCATAGATCTATGGAACCATAGCACATAGAAGGGTGAGACCTGTATTTATATAACTTATTTATATAATTGTATTTATATTAACAATTTATATAACAACCCTATTGTGGATAAACATCCACAATAGGGTTGTGGATGTTTTTTGGTTTAACATTGTCTTTAAGAAAAAGTTTTTTTATTTTGGTGTGGACATGCTATATGTGTTAGACACCTAATGTAATCTGCTTTGTTGACCAAGCTCCATAGAAAGCTTTATAGCTTTGTTTTCCTCTGGAATGTGAAAGGCAGCTAGAGGTGTATCCCCTGATATTTAGAGACTTACAGGGAGATTCAATAAAAGTTCTTATTGTTTAAAATGGTGCTAATTTTGCCCCAACCAATCAAATCTTATTTAACATTTGAAAGTTAACATCTGATTGGTTGGGGTAAGATTAGCACCATTTTAAACAATAAGAACTTTTATTGAATAACCCTGTTAGAGTTGTTTTCCCAACCTTTGGGAGGCACACAGGACTGCATCATGCAACCCTTAAGCAATTTGGAGAGCATAACAGTGAATTTATATCTGCTGTGCCAGTTTGTTAGCAGAAGACAAGAAAAAAAGTGAAACATTGCTTAAGTATCTGAATATAGATTTTATAGCAAGTGCATTCTTAGCTCCTGGCTTCTTTGGAAGACTGTATTAGCTGAGATATATATAAAAAACCTGTCCTCTTTCAGCATGCCATATAGCAACATGGCTATCTCTGCTGAAATATTCATACTGACAGTTAAAATCAATACAAGTTCTTATATCATTTATGAATGCAGACAACATTGACCATCTAGAGACAAAATGTTTATGATAAGCAGAATATAGTGTGAAAGTACGATAAAATGTTTATGATTTTTATATAAATATAATCAGCAAAAAGTCACTACACAGAGTGTGATAACAAAAGGTTATGTGGAAAGACCTATTAAATCATTAAGTATCCCCTAGCAGCACAATATATATATATATATAATTATATATATATATATATGGGTTTTCCAAACGAATTAACTTTATTGTGTTACATAAAGGCAACGTTTCGGCTCAGGTCTAGAGCCTTTCTCAAGTCTCCACTTAGCTGTTTCTGCTGGGAGTGTGCCTGCCATTTTTGCTTGGATTATATATATATATATATATATATATATATACTGTATATTGCAAAAAGTGGGTTTATTCACACAACATAAGTTGGCAATGTTTCGGCCCCTGGTCTCTTCCCTCATTTCAAAAAGCCAAAGGACAGGGGAGAAGTGAGAGCCTGTTATATGGATCCAGTGTGCAACTATGAGAAATGCAAAAGTTTTCTAATGGTAATTGAAGTAAAAAAGGTTAGAAGTTAGGACCTTCTAGACGGGGGTAACCTTGACGTGGTTGGAAGGCTTTTCATTTATGTCACATTAATATATACAATGGAATGACCATTGATTATCATTTCTATGTTTGTATTAAAGGGGAGCTGTGGTCCAAAAATGACTTTAGGTACTGTATATACTCGAGTATAAACCGAGTTTTTAAGGTTCAAAAAATACCTTAAAAACCTAGACTCGGTTTATACTCGGGTCATAGGTAAATCTGCTGGGGGAAAAAATAAATAAATAAATAAATAGCCGGTACCTCGCTCGGAGTCCTGTCCCTCCATTCCGACTCTGAAGACATCAGGACTCTGAAGACATCAGGAGGATCGAGACCGGGACCACCGGAGCTGTAACAGGCAGAGCGCGTGGGACGTGCGTAACTTACGTGCCCGCGCGCTCTGCCGAAGAGCGCGTGGGACGTGCGTAACTTACGTGCCCGCGCGCTCTGCCGACGTCATCAGTGGGACCCTGCATTGCCGGTATGGAGGAGCCTTCAGCTAGCCGGACTGGAGAACCAGTCCAAGACCTAAGATTTTTTTTGTGTGCATTTCCCCTTTTTTTGGGGGATCATTCCCAAAGATGATTATCAAATCATCTTAGGGAATGATACCGAACTTGGAATACGGGCATAAATGCCCGTTTTCCAATTCGAAATCCGATCGGAAAAATCACTTCCCGGAAATCATTTTCCAGGAAGTGATTTTTCATTCATTGGCAAAGATCAATAATTTGGTGATCAGAAGTGATCACCAAATTTTGATCTCTGTCCCCATTTTTTTTCTAAGTCTTCGCTAAGTAGCAAAGACTTAG
Organism: Hymenochirus boettgeri; assembly: GCA_019447015.1. Classification (NCBI taxonomy): domain Eukaryota; kingdom Metazoa; phylum Chordata; class Amphibia; order Anura; family Pipidae; genus Hymenochirus; species Hymenochirus boettgeri. The sequence continues at coordinate 184,133,633 of CM033474.1, read as the reverse complement.
AAAAAATCCTATTTGTGAATGGAACTTTGAGTTCCATTCACAAAATGTATAGTACAGCTGTCAGCTTGACAGCTTGTTCTATACTAGGTACTGCAGCATGATCTAAATGGAGATCGTGCTGCAGTACCTCCACTAGACCACTAGGTGTCAGTCTTACACCACTCTATGGGAAGACCCCGGTGAAGGAGGAAGTTCTGTGAGTCACCGGGGTCTCCCTTTCCGTCTTTGAAGAGCTCCTCCTCACTTCCTCCTCGTGGGACCGGCTGATGCAGGGAAAGGTAGGGATATCTCCTGATCCCCCCCTCGAATTTAGACCAAACCGAGGGGGGATCGAGGGGGCTAGGGGGGCAGTTGAATGCTGCCCCCCGATCGCCCCTAGCAGGGGGGGAAAAATTTTGGGAGGGGGGAAGCCACAGATCGTATATTCACGATCTGTGGCAGTTTGAGTATTCACTGCACAGATCGTGAATATACGATCTGTGGCAGGGAAAGGGTTAAAGACCGTGTGCGAAAAATGTGGCACGAATGGATGTCGTCAGGTCAAGCCAAATTGACAAAAGGTGGAAATCTTATGAAGCCTGAGATAGAAATAGTAGCAAAGTGGGTACGAGATGCATGGGAGGACATTCCAGAAGACATCATCAAACGTGCTTTTCAGAAATGCGGTATAAGTAATGCCATGGATGGAAGCGAAGACGATATTTTGTTTCAGCACAGCAGCAGTGATGAAAATGGAGATGTTGATTATGGTGATGATAATATCTATGCAGATGATATTACACCAGCTCAATTTGAGGCACTATTTGGAGAAACCGATTTGAAGGATTTTAAAGTTATTTTTAAACTTTTAAAGTTATACTGAACAAGGTGTTTATTTTAAAATAAAACTTACTCGACCTCCTGTTTATTAATTTTGATTTTCTATTTTAATTAACAGGTTGCTTTAGTGTTCATATTTTCTACGCGGTTGTATGACTGAGTCACTCATTTTTACTGTTTTTTTAAGGTAGAAATGGGTACCTCGGTTTATACTCGGTCGGTTTATACTCGAGTATATACGGTAAATTGGCAGGAATTGCTCTCCTATTATTTTGCATAGTTTTGAAGATATTTACATTTTTGTGTGTGATATGGCAGCAGCATCACCAGGTCCCCTGCACTTCTTGCTTCCTGCTCTGAAACCATGTCAGTGGATGACAGTCAATCTGCCCTGTGGCTCCTCCTCCACTTGCAGCTCCCCTCCTCTTGCAAGCCTCCCTGATTCCTCCCACTCACGGGTGCTGTGGCCCCACGCACTCAAGGTGCCATGGCCCCGCCCACTCATGGGTGCCGTTGGACAGGCAGAGTGAAAACCTGAAAAGGCTGTTTTCACATAGTGAGTGAGTAGAGTTAAACATTGTCTTACCTTCACTGTGAGGATCTTCACTTCACACAGCAGGGAGGGGAAGGGACTTCTTGTCTCCTGTCCTGTCACTGAAGTCTGAGGCTGTGCTCTCCTGCGGCGAGGTGGAGGAGCAACCATAGGAATGCCACATGTCAGCCTCCCACCCATTAACTTTCTGGGTGCTCTACACCTCGCCGCAGGAGAGCACAACCTCAGAATTCAGTGACAGGACAGGAGACAAGAAGTCCCTTCCCTCCTGCTGTGTGAAGTGAAGATCCTCACAGTGAAGGTAAGACAATGTTTAACTACTACCACTCAAATGTGAAAACAGCCTTTTCAGGTTTTCAATCTGCCTGTCCCAACGCACCATGAGTGGGGGGGCCATGGCACCTGAGTGCGTGGGGCCACAGCACCCGTGAGTGGGAGGAATCAGGAGGCTTGCAAGAGGAGGGGAGCTGCAAGTGGAGGAGGAGCACAGGGCAGATTGACTGTCATCCACTGACATGGTTTCAGAGCAGGAAGCAGAAGTGCAGGGGACCTGGTGATGCTGCTGCCATATCACACAAAAATGTAAATATCTTCAAAACTATGGAAAATAATAGGAGAGCAATTCCTGCCAATTTACCATATATCTCGAGTATAAAACCGACCCGAGTAAAAACCGAGGTACCCATTTCTACCTTAAAAAAACAGTAAAAATGATGACCGAGTATAAACCGACGGTAGAAAATATGAACACTAAAGCAAACCTGTAATTAATAAAAATAGAAAATCAAAATTAATAAACAGGAGGAGTAAAGTATTTATTTTAAATAAAAACAACTTGTTCAGTATAACTTTAAAAGTTTAAAAATAACTTTAAAATCCTCAAAATCGGATTCCTCATCATACGGTTTCTCCAAATAGTGCCTAAAATGAGCTGGTGTAATGTCATGCATAGACATTATATCACCAAATCAACATCTCCATCATTTTCATCACTGCTGCTGTGCTGAAACAAAATATCGTCTTCGCTTCCATCCATGGCAGTACTTATACCGCATTTCGAAAAGCACGTTTGATGATGTCTTCTGGAATGTTCTCCCATGCATCGTACCCACTTTGATACTATTTCTATGTCAGGCTTCATAGATTTCCACCTTTTGTCAATTTGGCTTGACCTGACGACATCCATTCGTGCCACATTTTTTGCAACGGTCTTTAAAAGGTTTGTTTATAGACACATCCAGAGGCTGTAAAAACAGATGTTAGCCACCTGGAATAAAAGCCAAAGTGGTTTGAAATGACTTAGCCATTGTTTGACATCTTCACATATATGGGCTCTAAACATATCCCAAATCAGCAGTGGGGTTTTTTTTTAAAGTTACTCTGGTCGTCCATTCCATATCTCTTCTAGCCATTTTTTTGTTCCTTGTTATCCATCCAGCCTTTAACATGTGGACGGACAGTGATTCGTGGGGGGAATAGGCATTTTTTGGCAAGGTCTTCCTTTTAAATATAATAACAGGCCAGCTTGACTCCATTGGCCAAAAATGTAGAACCACGGTGAAATGATTTTTTTCATTCCCGGTGTTTGAAGAAAATTGTTTTTTCTCCCAAGGATGCCACGGTCCTGTTGTTTGGAAGATCAAAAGTCATTGCTGTCTCATCCATATTCCCGATCTTCCGAGGTCATAATTATAAAGCTTTCTTTTTTTATAATTTAATTGAGGAATGACATCACCTTTTCTTCAAGATTCTGTGGCAAGCTTTTGTGATATCTTCGTTCTCTGGCGCAAGCAAAGTGCAAACGATTCATGAATCGGTACACCATCCAGCTGATGCAAGGAAGTTCTCAATACCCATGTTTTATATTGCTCGTCTTTAGCCATTGAGGGCACGTAATCGGATTCCATCGGTGTTACACAGTATCCATTTTGACGAATTCCACAACCCATTTATGAGTCAGTTCTCTAGAGCCCATGTGAGGTTGTTAAACCACGACAAGTTTTTGACTTCGGCATCTTTTCCATTCTGACTTAATTTTCTTGCCAGTCTCGCACCTGCTTTCATCAAGCCCAAATTCCCGCTGCAACAGAATTATTGCTTTCCTCTGCTCTTGACACAACTCTTAGTTAAAGCCAAGCGTCGTATGATCTGCGCAGTTTTTTACACGACCAACCGTTTCTAACAGATTAAAAAACACAGAAGAACCAGTAAGAAATTTCCCCAGCAACCACTTAAAATTACAAACGAGGCACTGATACTGCTTTATATCAAGTATTCTGCTTTCTGATTAAAGTTGTTCTGAGGCTTTAGTTGCCCTTTAAATTGACTTTATAATACCAAAACAGCTACAGTATATCATAATAAACAATAACAACCATAATAAACATAAGAAGAGCCTATTGCCCCAATACCATATGCAGTAGTACCATAATAATAACTTATTACCGTAACCATTGCACTCAGATGTTTGTAAACTACAACTCCCAGCATGCTTTGGTTGCTGGAGGTTATAGTTTCTAACATCTGGAGAAGTGCTGATATACTTAAATAAATAAATTACTGTACGTACTGTAAATCATTCATTCAAGAACCAGCACAACCCCCCCACCACCACCCCCACCACTCCCTCCCAACAAACCCCCATCACAAATACCAAAACAAAATCATGCCCCTTACTACAAAATTGCACATTGGAGGACTTACTGCTGGTTGGTGAGGGGTCTTGGACTGGTTCTCCAGTCCGGTAGCTGAAGGCTCCTCCATACCGGCAATGCAGGGTCCCACTGATGACGATCGGCAGAGCGGCGGCACGTAAGTTACGCGTCCCACGCGCTCTGCCTGTTACAGCTCCGGTGGGTCCCGGTCTGATCCTCTGAGAGACGGTACCGGCTATTTATTTATTTATTTTTTCCCCAGCAGATTTACCTATGACCCGAGTATAACCGAGTCTAGGTTTTTAAGGTATTTTTGAACCTTAAAACTCGGTTATACTCGAGTATATACGGTACCTAAAGTCATTTTGGACCACAGCTCCCTTTATACAAACATAGAAATGATAATCAATGGTATTCCATTGTATATATTAATGTGACATAAATGAAAAGCCTTCCAACCACGTCAAGGTTACCCCCGTCTAGAAGGTCTAACTTCTAACCTTTTTACTTCAATTACCATTAGAAAAATTGCATTTCTCATAGTTGCACACGGAGTCCATATAACAGGCTCTACTTCTCCTGTCCTTTGGCTTTTTGAAATGAGGGAAGAGACCAGGGGCCGAAACATTGCAACTATGTTGTGTGAATAAACCCACTTTTTGCAATTAATAAGTATATATATATATATATATATAGTATATAATCCAAGCAAAAATGGCAGGCACACTCCCAGCGAAAACAGGGTAAGTGGAGACTTGAGAAAGGCTCTAGACCTGAGCCGAAACGTTGCTTTAGTAACACAATAAAGCATAGTAATTCGTTTGGACTGGACAACACCCTTATTTTTTATAATTATATATATATATATATATATAATATATATATATATATATGAGACTAGTCATAATTTGCCTGGTGCTGTAGGGGATACTTAATGATTAATAGGTCTTTCCACATAACCTTTTGTTACACACTCTGTGTAGTGACTTTTTGCTGATTATATTTAAAAAAATCATAAACATTTATCGTACTTTCACCAATATATTCTGCTTATCATAAAACATTTTGTCTCTAGATGGTCAATGTTGTCTGCATTCATAAATGAATATAGAACTTGTATTGATTTTAACTGTCAGTATGAATATTTCAGCAGAGATAGCCATGTTGCTATATGGCAGCTGAAAGAGGACAGGGTTTTATATATATCCAGCTAATACAGTCTTCCAAAGAAAGCCAGGAGCTAAGAATGCACTGCTATAAATCTAATTCAGATACTTAGCAATGTTTCACTTTTTTTCTTGTCTTCTGCTAACAAACTGGCACGCAGATATAAATTCAATGTTATGCTCTCCAAATTGCTTAAGGGTTGCATGATGCAGTCCTGTGTGCCTCCCAAAGGTTGGGAAAAACTCTAACAGGGTTATTCATAAAAGTTTTTTATTGTTTAAAATGGTGTAATCTTACCCCAACCAATCAGATTGTAACTTCAAATGTTAAATAAGATTTGTTGGTTGGGGCAAAATTAGCACCATTTTAAACAATAAGAACTTTTATTGAATCTCCCTGTAAGTCTCTAAATATAGGGGAACACCTTAGCTGCCTTTCAATTCCAGAGGAAAACAAAGCTATAAAGCTTTTATGGAGCTTGGTCAACAAAGCAGATTACATTAGGTGTCTAACACATATAGCAGTCCACACCAAATAAAAAAACCTTTTTCTAAAGACAATGTTAACCAAAAAACATCCACAACCCTATTGTGGATGTTTATCCACATAGGGTTGTATTATAAATTTTATATAAATACAATTTAAAATAAGTTATATAATACAGGTTCTCACCCTTCTATGTGCTATGGTCCATAGATCTATGCAGACAAATGTATTCTGAATTATGCTGTTTGTAATAAAAGGTCCCCCATCCTTTACACTGTGGCTAATCACACTTCACCACTAATTGCATATTAAATGAAAAAAGCAAGAGAAAAATACTCCATCTATACCTGCTCACCTTCAGGATGCCATATTTATAACCTTCCAAAGGTAATTTACTAATAAGAAAGGCATTGAAAATATTGCTTTCTTAGGGGGGAGAGGAGTGTCAAGCTCAATAGCAATTAAGAGCACCCACTGAAATGTATGTTGTCAGTGGGGATGGGGAGGCACTGAAATTGAAAGAAGCACAGCATTTTCTAAATAGATCATTGGAACCAAACGCATAAAAAGGTGGGAGTTAACTGAATTTAATCAATCTATGTGGTCTAGCGATGGGGATGAAATTGTTTGGGAAATGTTTCCTTTTAAAGGCATGTCCACCCTTAAAAAAATCGTTACCTTACCCAAATTCCAACTAATATATTCTGCACATTATTAGATTGTATATGAACCAGATATTAAAGTATTATTGCCTCCATTTAGGCAGATTAGCTGGTTACTCAAAGTCAATGATGCCTCCTCTGCAACATGTTCAAGTTCTTAAAAGCATCATTAAGGGCTAATATGTCCTTTAATAAACATAAGCCTAATCACTCCTCTATTCGAAATCGAAATCTTCTTGGTTAGCTTACACGCCATTCAAAGCCATGTCACTTCCAGTCAGAAGGTTTCCACCTCAAGATTTCAACTGCGGCATCTGTTTCTCAAGCTTTTTTTTAATTAAAAATTAATTGAATAGCATCAAGAACGGCGGGACAATTTTAAAAATTCAAAAATATTGAAATTTACTGGTATTTATACAATTAGTTATTGTTATTTCAGGGATCCTTTTCGATTGTCATTTGTAGTCGAGAAGAAGTGTTTTTCCTGCTGTTTTTTTATCTTCCTTCCTCTGGAGCAGCTGTTATATAGGGTTCAGGAGGTAGATTAGAAAGGTTGGACTTGATAGGTATGTCTTTATCAACCTCTAATACTGTGTTACGATATATGTAATGATCAGAGATGGGTGAACTTTTTAGAACGTTTGGTTCATTTTGAATTCCCAAACTCCAGGGAAAAGTTAAAAATTTGAAAAGTTCGGATAAAATAAGATTAAAATAGCAATGGTAACTTTATATACATGGCTGTGAGACCCGGGAAATGGTCTGGGGAACACGTACAAATATCCAGAACTTGAAAATAAAGTAACTTTTTCCACACACAATACTTTCGGGCTTCCGCATTTGACACTTCGAATTTTTCAGCAAAATTTTCGATACTTCTGGAATCTGAATCTCTGAAAAAGGGGTGTTCATTATTATGCAACAATTTCTTGTTGCGTACCTCAACAAAGGGGGTTAAAAAAAAATCGTTTTTCAAGGAAAAATTTACAGCTTTCCTATATATTGCAAATTAAAAAAAAGCTTTAAGGGGAAATACACATATTTGTAAGAAAAAAAGCAGTATTTTTCCATCCTAATGACCTTAAAATGCCAATTCAGCATTTTGTCTGTTGTGTAACTAATTGCTTCTGAAATACTTCTGTTTGCAGGAACCCTAATAAAATGGATTAAAAATATTTAGAATAATTAGGTAGGCCATAATATAAACTAAGAATCTTAAAAATAATGATTTTTTCCACTGAACTTCCCTTTAAAGACAACCTTTTTTTTTAACCCCTTATTTTTTAAAGTATGCAACAAGGAATCCTTGCCACTTCATGCTGGGCATGATTCTGATTGCTTGCTTTAACCAGATTTCTAGAAATTAGTGAAAATTGTTGAAAAGTTTGGGCTCGTTCAAAACATAATTTGTTTCGAACTCCATTCTAGCTAATGTGACCTGGAATCTATTGCAAAGCAACAGCTTAAAAATTATCGTAAATATTGTAACATTTCAATTATTGTTGCTGTAAAGTCAAAAGGCTCGTACTTACAAACAACCTCTGAATGTTCACTTCGATGAACAATTGCAAGAGTGTAGCAGGAAAGAGCTCAGAAGCTTCTGAAGAAGTGGGACCACCCACAAAACGCATTGGGCAAATACCCCGATGGGGTGGTGGTTTCTTATACAGTATATGGATTTCCAATAAATATGAACTTTTTACCTCATTGATTTTCCCTAAGTTAAACCGATTGTTAAATGCCTTGATATCGGCCCATGGATTCATAGGGCCAAATTATTAAATGTATACTTTACAATTACACCCAGGTTTTTAAATTTGCCCCATAGTGGAAATCACCTCAACATAAGTAACTTAGCCATTTATTAGAACACCTACACCTACACCATTCTGTTTACAGACTTTACATGCATTGACTAACAAACCTAGTTTAGTTATTCCTGGAGAGAAAATGCATTATGTGTCTAGTATGTAATAAAATGATGAACATGTCAATGGGAATTATAAGTTTATTAACAATGCCTACTGTGTGAGGAATGTAATGTACATGACTGGTTCATGATTGATTTTCACGAAAGTATTTTTTCTTTAAATTTAGTTACATAACATAAGTTGCAAAATGTCTGGACTCAGCTGTGAATTACAGGAGAAAGCAGATTGTGGTTTCAGTATTAAAGGGTATCTCCACTGGAGAACAAAAATGTTTCCATTTAGTTTTATTGAAGAACATGAGGTAAAGGAGCTGTGTCTTACCTCCTTTTCTTCAATAAAAACTGTAGGAGCGGGAGGGAGAGAGGACCTGTCAGACAACATAGAGGAGGAGCGAGAAGCGATTGGGTAAGTAGCTTACTTTCTCTCCGCTCCTGCAGGTTTAAAGGGCATGTCCCACCCGAAATTTAACTTTTGATATGTGGTAGGGCATGCTCCCCCAGCCCCAACCGCATTAATATAATTGTTAGAAAGTCCCATACTTACTTACCTTCCCTCTCTCCTCCGCTGCAGTGTTCAGGCCCTCTGCTGACAGGAATTGAAAGCAGGGGCGGGACCGGCAGCCGCGTCCGTGATTGGCTGAGAGGCAGGAGGGCGCACTGAGCATGCCTCAACCTTGATGAGGTTGAGGAAGTCTCAGGCAGCTGAGTACACACTGCTCCTACACAGCAGTTTTGGACTTGGAGGGGCCAGCAGGGAACTATTTTGAGCAGAGAATGTTAGGTAAGATTGTTTTAAACACTTGATGTGGCCAGTAAGGGGTTACATTTTAGTTTGGGGGTGGACATGCCCTTTAATTATAGAAACGGGAGGTAAGACACAGCTCCTTTACCTCCGTTCTTCAATAAACTAAATGGCAAGATGTTGTTTTCCAGTGGAGATCCCTTTAAATAGAATGTATAAAGGAATTTGGGTGTCTCATGATCATGTAACTTCCTTCATGCCCAGGTAGTTTTATGGGAAAAGAAAGCAAAAATGAGCACTGGACTGGTTCGGTACCCATTGGAGGGTTCAGGACCCATTTGAGTGACCAGTACCCCTTGGAGGCAGACCGAAAATTAAGGCCGGGGAGTCTTGAGGCCCATTGGCTGTCAGAACAGTCCCTGTACAGACCTGTATCCAAAAAATTTCTAATTAATCATATTATTAATATGGTTACTTGATTCATATTGTCAGGAAAGTGTGTATTGACTTGGCATGAATGGGTTAACTATAGGTATTAGTTTTTTCAAAGGACCAATAAAAACATTCCACCCTGGAAACAGTCCCCAGTGTTATTTAGGGTTATGAAGTATGGAACCAGATCTTCTGTGGCCGAACCGTGTATCTGGAATTCTCTAAAGCTAAGGTCTGGTGGATAACTTAATAGGTCACTTTAAGGACAGCCATACATGTAAAATAAATATTTTGGTATTGGAATATGTGAGACAGAGACAAATATTAGATTTGTGATGGGAAGGTAGGCCCATTTAAATGATACCCAACACGGAGACCTATTCCCTTGCCAAGGGGAGTTTTAATATCTTGGGAAATATGTATTACACACAGGTCATGTTTGGCATTGCAGGATGATAATTAATCAGGAGAGGAATATATCGTCTAATCCCAGTACAATGGGACATATCTAAAGTTATATGGAATTGCCTAAACTGAGGGGAATGAAGGATTGTGACAAGTCGTAAATCTGGGACTTTCCTCGATGCTCCCACATTTACATAGATAAGTCCATCAAGCGGGACACCGACCCCCATGGCTCTCCCCTCAAGGGGCTTAAAAATCTTGTACGCCCCGCGCAGCGGATGTACGGTAGGTAAAATTTGGTAGAACTGAGGGACGCACTATGGCCGATTAGAGCGAACTCCGCTAAATGTGTATGGATCATCTTTTCCTTCTCGGCCCCGGGACAAAGACTTTATAGTGAGTAGGGCTCTGTATGTCACGAGTCATTTTCTTTTCCTCCCCTCGCACGCAGGCGAGCACACCGCCTACAGACTTCAGTGACAGGACGGAGACGGAAGTTTCCCTTCCCCTCCTGCTGTGGAATGAGATCCTCACAGTGAAGGTAAGACATGTTTAGCTCTCCTACTAACATATGTGAAAACAGCTTTTCAGGTTTCACTCTGCCTGTCCAACACACCATGAGTGGGTGGGGCCCATGGCACCTGAGTTGGGTGGGCCACATACCCTTGAGGTGGGAGGAATCTAGGTGGCTTGAAGAGGAGTGGAGCTGCAAGTGGAGGGAGAGTACACAGGGCAGATTGATGTGCAATCCTGACATGTTTCAGACAGGAAGCCAGAAGTTGCAGGGACCTGGTGAGCTGCTGCTGCTCATAGCACCACAAAAATGTATAATTCTTCAAACCTATGCAAAAATATAGGAGAAGCAATTCTGCCAATTTACCCGTTAATACTCGAGTATAAACCCGACCGATTTAACCGAGGCGGTACCCATTCTTTCTACCTAAAAAAACAGTAAAAATTGTTTGACCGAGTATAAACGCAGGGTAGAAAATATGAACACTAAAGCAAACCTTAATTAATAAAAATAGAAATCAAAATTAATAAACAAAGTAGTAAAGTATTTTTAAATAAAAACAACTTGTTCATTAAACTTAAAAGTTTAAAAAAACTTTAAAATCTTCAATCGACTTCCTCATCAGGTTTCTCAAATATGTGCACCTCAAAATGAGCTGTGTAAGTGTTCATCTGCATAGACATATACATCAACCATAATCAAAACAGTCTCCATCATTTTGCGATCCGGCGGCTGCTGCTGTGACTGTAAACAAATTCTCTTCGCTTTCCATCCATGCATTACTCTATACCGCATTCTGAAAAGCATTTGATGATGTCTTCTGGAAGATGTCCTCCCATGCATCTACGTCCCCGTGGCTACTATTTCTATGGTCAGGCTTCATAGATTTGGCCACCCTTTTTGTCAATTTGGGTTGACCGACGACATCCATCGTGCCACATTTTTCCGCACACGGTCTTTAAAAGTTTGTGTTATAGACACTCCAAGGCATGGCGTGTAAAACAAAAAAACAGATGTTTAGCCCCCTGGAATAACAGCCAACGTGGTTTGAAATGACTTAGGCATTGTTTTGACATCTTTAACAACTATTGCTCTTAAACATACTCCCAAACTAGCCGTGGGGTTTTTTTTTAAGTTAACTCCTGGTCGTCCATTCCTATCTCTTCTAACCATTTTTTTTGTTTCCTTGTTCATCCATCCCAATCATGGCGGGTTTACAGGGGATACAGTGGATTCGTGGGGGGATTTGGGCATTTTTTGGAAGGTTTTCCTTTCTAAATATCAAAAGAACAGGCCCGCGCTGACTCCATTGGCCCAAACATGCATAGACCCACCGACGTTGAAATGATTTTTCATTCCCGGTTGTTCGAGAAAATAGTTTTTCTCCAAGGCAGTGCGTCCTGTTGTACTTGGAAGATAAAAGTCATGTGCTGTCTGATACATATTCCCGAGACTAGAGGTCATAATTATAAAGCTTTCTTTGTTTTATTAAAATGAGTGAATGGAAATCACTTTCATCCTTTTCTCCAAGATTCTGTGGCGATTTTGTGATATCTTCTTCTTCTGGAGCATAGCAAAGTCCAAACGATTCATGAATCGGGTACAACCAATCCAGCTTATGCAACGAAGTTCTCCAATACCACCACTGTTTTCATATTGCTGCGTCTTAGCCATTTGAAGGCCGTTAATGGATTCTCCAGCCGTGTTACAGCAGTATGCTCCCATTTTGACGACATTTCCAACAAACCCATTTAGGACAAGTCGCTCTCAGCCCCTGAGGGTTGTTAAAACCCACACGAACAAAGCCTTTTTGACTTCGCATCTTTCTCAATTCTGACTAGTCTTTTCGCCAGTCTAGCTCCCACGTCTTTCAATCAACGCAAATTCCCGGCTGCAAAGAATTATTGCTTTCTCTCCTTGGATACAACTCTTGTTAAAGCCCAGCGTCGTATGATCTGCGCAATTGTTTTACGACCAACCGTTTTCTAACAATTAAAAAAACCATACAGAAGAAACCAGACGAAAAATTTCCCCACAACCACTATAAAATTACAAACGAGGCCACCGAATTACTGCTTTGTATATCAAGGGTATTCTGCTTTTTTGCTATTCAAGATTGTTTCTGAGGCTTTAGTGACCTTCCTAATTGACTTTTATAATACACAAACAGCTACAGTATACCATAAATAACAATAACAACCATAATAAACGTAAGAGACCTATTGCCCCCATACCCCATGCAGTAGTACCAACTATTAATCTATACCTTAACCATTTGTCACTTCAGATGTTTGTAACTAAACTCACAACTCCCAGCATTGCTTGTGGTTGAGTGGGAGTGTAGTAGTTTCTAAACCATCTAGAGAAGTGCTGAAATACTTTAATAAATCTAACATTCACTGTAACTGTACTGTAAATCATTCATTCAAGACCGCCACAACCCCCCCACCCACTACCCTCCAAACCACCCCATCAAAATCCAAAAAAAACAATAGATAGCCCTTACTACAAAATGGCACATGGGCAGGATTACTGCTAGGTTGAGTGGGTCTGGGACTGGTTCCTCCGTCCGGTACTGAAGGCTCCCCATACCGGCAATGCGGGTCCCCACGATTACGTCGGAGAGCGCGGGCAACGTAAGTTACCACGTGCCCACGCGCTCCGCCTGTTCAGCTCCTGGTGGTCCCGGTCTCGAATCCTCACTTTGAATTTTGGTCTTCAGAGTCCTGTGGTCTTCAGAGTCGGAATGGAGGGACAGGACTCCGAGCGAGGTGGGTACCCGGCTATTTATTTATTTATTTAGTTTTTCCCCCAGCAATTTACCATTGACCCGATTATAAACCGAGCTAGGTTTTAAGGTATTTTTTTGAACCTTAAAACTCGGTTTATACTCGATATATACAGTACCTAAAGTCATTTTGGACCACAGCTCTCCCTTTAATACAAACCTAGAAATGATAATCAATGGTCGTCCCATTGTAATATATTATGTGACATAATGAAAAGCCTTCCAACCAAGGTCAAGGTTAACCCCCGTCTAGAAGCGTCCTAACCTTCTACCTTTTGTACTTCGTCAATTAAACAAGAAAAACTTTTGCTTTTCTCATAGTTCCACACTGGATCCATATACAGGCCCTCATTCTCCCTGTCCTTGCGCTTTTTGAAAATGAGGGAAGAACCAGGGGCGCGAAAACAATTGCCAACTTATTGTTTTGTGAATAAACCCCACTTTTGCAATATACCGTATATATATATATATTTAATATATATAATCCATAGCAAAAATGGCAGGCACACTCCCAGCAGAAACAGATAAGTGGAGACTTGAAACGGGCTCTGACTGGCCGAAACGTTGCCTTATGTAACACAATAAAGTTAATTTGCGCTCTTTGGAAACCCCATATATATATGATATATAATATGATATATATATATATGGTGCTGCTAGGGGATACTTAAGAGTTAATAGGTCCTTTCCACATAACCTTTTGTTATTCAACTCTGTGTAGTGACTTTTTGGCGATTATATTTTATATAAAATCATAAACATTTTATCGTACTGACAACTATTCTGCTATCACTATTGGTCTCCTAAAACATTTTTTAAATGGCAATGTTGTCTGCATTCATAAATGATATAAGACTTGTTTTGATTTTAATACTGTCAGTATGGATCTTTCGCAGAGATAGCCATGTTGCTATTATGGCTTGCGGACAGAGGACAGGTTTTTTATTATACTGCAGCTAATACATTCTTTCAAGAGCCAGGAGCTAAGAAGCACTTGCTATAAAATCTAGATAGTTCGAACTTAAGCAATGTTTCACTTTTTTCTTGTCTCTGCTAACAAACTGGCAAAACAGCAGATATAATTCACTGTTTGCCTCTTCCAAATTGCTTAACGGTGCATGATGTCAGTCTGTGTGCCTCCCAAGTGTTGGGAAAACACTCTAACAGGGTTATTCAATAAAAGTTCTTATTGTTAATGGTGCTAATCTTACCCCACCCAACAATGTAAACTTTCAAAGTTAAATAAGATTTGATGGTTGGGGCAAATTAGCACCATTTTAACAATAGAAATTTTATTTGAACTCCCTGTAAGTCTCTAATATCAGGGGATACACTCTAGTGCCTTTCACATTCTCAGAGGAAAACAAAGCTATAAGCTTTCTATGGAGCTTGGTACAACAAGCAGATTACATTAGTGTCTTCTAAGACACATAGCATGTCCACACCAAAAAAAAAAAACTTTTTCTTAAGACATGTTAAACCAAAAAACATCCACAACCTATTGTGATGTTTCTCACCATAGGGGGTTATATCAATTGTTATATCAAATACATTATATACATAAGTTATATAAATTACCGGGCTCACCCTTCTTGTGCTATGGCTCCATAGATCTATGCAGAACAAATGTATTCTGTCAATTATGCTGTTTGTAATTAAAAAGGTCCCCCACTTCTTACACTGCTGGCTAAATCACACTTCAACACTAATTGCATATTCATTAATGAAAAAATCAGAGGAAAAATACTCCATCTAATACCTGCTCACCTTCCAGGATCCATATTTATTAACCTCCAAAGGTAATTTACTAATAGAAAGGCATTAGAAAATATTGCTTTCTTAGGGGGAGAGGAGTGTCAGCTCAATAGCCAATTAAGAGCACCCATGAATATGTATGTTGTCAGTGGGGATGGAGACGGCACTGAAATTGAAAGAAGCACAGCATTTTCTAAATAGATATTGGAACCAAACGGACATAAAAAGGTGGGAGTTAACGAATGTAATCAGATTATGTCGTCTAATGCATTTGGAATATTGTTTTTGTCGGAAATGTTTCCTTTTAAAGGTCATGTCCCACCCTTAAAAAAATCGTTTACCTTACCCAAATGTCCAACTAATATATTCTGCACATTATTAGATGTATTATGAACCAGATATTAAAGTAGTATTATGCCTCCATTTAGGCAGGTTAGCCTGGTACTCAAAGTCAATGATGCCTCCTCCTGCATCTTCAAACATGTTCAAGTTCTTAAAAGCTCATTAAGGGCTAATATGTCCTTTAATAAACATAAGCCTAATCACATCCTCTATTCGAAATCGAAATCTCTCTTGGTAGCTTACAGCCACTTACAAAGCCATGTCCACTTCCAGCAAGGTTTCGCCTGCAAGATATTTCACACACCTTCGGCATCTGTTTCTCAGCTTGTTTTAATTAAAAATTAATTGAATAGCATCTAAGAACGGCGGCGGACAATTTTATAATAAAATTCCAAAATAGTTGTGGAAATATGGTATTTATACAATTAAGTTATTGTTATTTCAGGTCCTTTCGATTGTCATTTGGAGTCAGGAAGAAGTGTTTTTTTCCTGCTTTTTTTTATCTTCCTTCCTCTGGAGAGCAGCTGTATATAGGGTTCGGAGTGAGTATTAGAAAGGTATTGACTTGATAGATGATGTCCTTTATTCAACCTCTAATACGTGTTACGATATAGGCTGAATGCAAGATGGGTGGAACTTTAAACGTTTGGTTCATTTTGAATTCCCAAACTCCAGGAAAGTTAAAAAATTGAAAAGTTCGGAGAATAAAATAAGATTAAAATCAGCAATGGGAACTTTCTATACATGGCTGTGGGACCCGGGAAATGGTCTGGGGAACACGTCCAATATCCAGAACTTGAATAAAGTACCTTTGTTTCACACACAAACTATTCGGCGGCTGTCCGCATTTGACACTTCGAATTTTTCAGCAAAATTTTCGATACTTCTGGAATCTGAATCTCTGAAAAAAGGGCTGTGTTCATTATTATGCAACCATTTCTTGTTGTCGTACCTCAAACAAGGGGGTTTAAAAAAAATCTGTTTTTCAAGGAAAATATAAGGACAGCTTTTTCCTTATATTTTGGCAAATTACAAAAAAGCTTTAGGGGAAATACACATAGTTTGATAAGAAAAAAAGCAGTATTTTCCATCCTAATGACCTTAACCTGCCAATTCAGCATTTGTGTCTGTGTATACATAATTGCTTCTGAAATACTTCCCTGTTTGGCAGGACCCCTAATAAAATGGATTAAAATATTTAGAATATTAGTGTAGGCATAAATAAAACCAAGAATCTTAAAAATAATGATTTTTCCCACTGAATTTTCCCTTTAACAAGACAACCTTTTTTTTACCCCTTATTTTTTCAACAGTATGCAACAGGAATCCTTGCCCACTTCATGCTGTGCATGATTCTGATTGCTCTTGCATATAATAATAACACCCCTTTTTAAGAGATTCAGAGACAGATTACTAGAAATTAGTGAAATTGTTGAAAAGTTTGGGCTCAGTTCAAAACACTAAGTTTGTTTCGAACTCCATCTCTAGCAATGATGATCCTGGAATCTATTGCAAAGCAACAGCTTAAAAATTTATCGTAAATCTGGTAAACATTTCAAAATTATTGTATGGCTGGTAAATGTAAGTCAAAAGGCCCTCGTACTTACAACAACCTCTGAAATGTTCACCTTCGATGACTAACATTGCATAAGGGTGTAGCAGGTAAAGAGCTTCAGAAGCTTCTGAAGAAGTGGGCCCACCCACAAAAAACGCCTTGGGCAAATACCCCGATGGGGGTGTGGTTTCTTATACAGTATATGGATTTCCAATAAATAGGACTTTTTACGCTCATTTGGTTGTCCCCTAAGTTAACCGAATCGGTTAAATGCCTGATATCGGCCCACTTGGATCATAGGGCCAAATTTATAAAATGTATATTTACAATTACTCACACACCAGTTTTTTCATTTGACCCCATAGTGGAAATACCCTCAACATAGAACTTACCATTTATGTAGAAACCCACCAGTTACAAACCTACACCTACACCATTCTTGTTTACAGACTTTAAGCATCTGACATATACAAACCTAGTTTTTAGTTATTCCGTGGAGAGAAAATGCATTATGTGTAGCTATGTAAATACATGTAGGAACATGTCAAGGGGAATCATAAGTTTTATTTAACAATGCCTACTGTGTGAGAAAAGGTAATGTACATTGACTGGGTTTCACTCCCATTGATTTTCACAGACAAGTCCTCCATTAGTTTGCTCTTCTTTAAACCACTTTTCTAGTTAAAGTGGTGACGATAGGCGGGTCTGACACGATGCCCAAATATGACGTGCGGGATCTCAGGCTGTGAAATATAAGGAAAAGCAGATTATGGGTTTCAGTTTGAAAAAGGTTATCTCCCACTGGAGAACAAAAATGTTTTCCATTAGTTTTTATTAGAAGAACAGAGGTAAAGGAGCCTGGTCTTACCTCCTTTTCTTCAATAAAACCTGTAGGGCGGGGGTGAGCCGGGAGGCGGGAAAGAACCTGTCAGACACATAGAGGAGCGAAGCGATTGGGGGAAGTAGCTGTCCTCTTCTCTCCTGGCCCTGAACAGGTTTAAAGGAGCATGTCCACCCCGGAAATTTAACTTTTGATATGTGTGTATGGCATGCTCCCCCATCCCCAAACAACGCATTTTAATATACATGTTAGAAAGTCCCCCCCGGAATTTCTTACTTACACGCCCTTCCTCTCCTCCGTGCAGGTTCATGCCTGCTGCTTGCTCGGATTGAAGGCAGGGGCGCGGGGGACCGGCAGCCGGCGTCCGCGCATTTGGACTGAGAGGTCAGGCGCCGGTTCTGCAATGTAGCATCCGTCAACCTTGATGAGGTTATTGAGGAAGCTTCTCAGGTACAGCAGAGTCACACACTGCTCCTACAGCTGTCCGCGTTTGGGGCCACCAGGACTAGTTGAGCAAATGATGGATTGTTCGTCTACTATTGCAAGGGGTACATAGTTGCAGGTGGAACTTAATTTTTGAGAAGACAGAGTGATAAGGGAAGCTCCTTACTCTGTTTCAATAACTAATGCAGATTTTGTTATGAGATCCGTTAAATAGATTTAAAGAGTGTGGTGTCTCATGATTAGTTACTTTTCATGCCAGTAGTTTGTGGGGGGAAGTAAAGCGATAATTTGAGCAATGGAGGTTCAGACACTCTTGGAGTGTTCGAGCAATTTAGATGACGCAGTAACTGGTGCAGAATTAAGCCCGGGAGCATCCTTGTAAAGATGGCATGTATAAAGCCAATGTCGACTGTAGTCCCACAGAATAACTTTCCTTCGTAATCAGATTAATGGTATGACTCATTATGGTCAGGAAAGTGTGTATTGAACCGTGGCATAACTGGGTGTTACTATAGGTATTAGTTTTTTCAAAGGACCAATAAAATTCCATTCCACCCTGGAAACGTCCCCGTGTTATGTAGGGTTTTGAAGTATGGAACCAGAATCTTCTGTGGCCGAACCGGTGTATCTGGTAATTCTCTAAGCAAAGTCTGGTGGATACTTAATAGGTCACTTAGGACAGCCATACTGTAAATAAATTATAATTTTGGTATTGGAAATGTGAGACAGAGACAAATATTAGATGTGTGTATGGGAAGGAGGCCCATTAACAAATGATAACCCAACATGGAATACTTATTCCCTTGCCAAGGGGAGTTTTTATATCGTGGAATATGTATACACACAGTCATGTGGGGCATTGCAGGATTGAATAATTAATACAGGAGAGGAATATATCGTCTAATCCAGTACAAGTACATATCTAAGTTATGGAATCTGCCCTAACTGAGGGGGAATGAAGGATGTGTGACAAAGTCGTTAAATCTGGACTGTTCCTCGATGCTCCCACATATCATGCTAGCTAAGTAAGGGGATTGGTATAATGGGCTTAAAATCCTTTGTAGCCCCTTATAAACTTTGTTCATATCTGAGGGGACATGCTAAATGGTAGGATCATATTTCCTTCTCGGCCCCGGACACAAGACTTCTTTCTAGTGAGTAGGTCTGTGAAATTTTTTTATCTTTTATTATATATAATGTTTATTTTGTATATACCTTGTAGGTCATGGGTTATTATAATACACTATTTACTTTTATTTTTGTATATTATTTAGCACAGTAATACAACTTTGGAATATTAATCTAAAATTTAAGTTGTGTCTTTGATTGTGCTCTAAAGAACTGCAGTACTCTGTAAGTTGGTATGTGTTTTGTATGGAATGGTTGCTAGTTGTAAATGCTAATTAACTCTGTGACTGCTTGTGAAGGACTGATGCTAATTAACCAGTTAGTTGCTGATGAAAGTGTAGCGTTAACCATTAGCTGCCAGGGCATATGTCAGTGAGAGTCAATGTGTTGGTGGGACATCTTCAAAACCTGATTTGAAGTGTGGCAGCGAGTGCCGAGTTGCGTCAACATCACGTGCCCAGCGAACTGGCGGCGTTCGTGACATATATTTATGTTGAAATTAATTAAGTGTTTTTAAACAACAATGAGGTGAGAGGGGTCTTGCCACAATATATAAGCTATTAGACCACATACTATTACTCAACTACTGCGGACACATAATACTTTATGTGATATTACGAACATAGTACAGTCATGTCTGTAACTCGTCCGCTCATTGCCTTATATAAACATTTACATACGTTTCTGTATAATCTGTATTGTTATAATGTACAGCGCTACTTCCTAAGTGTCGCTAACATAGAAATAACGTTCTATCAACACTCTGTATAATCTACTTGCGTATCTGTAGTATAAATAACAAATTTACAGCGCTGCGTCCCCCAAGTGTCTCTTATACTAATAAAGCATATACCATCCACATACACTGTAATCTCACCATCTGTATTGTTTTGAATGACGCGAATGTCTGTATCGCATACTCCTCTAAGAGGCAGCATATGTCACCCTTATAACCATTTTACCCATCCCACACCTGTCATTCAAGGAGATCTGGGTCACTGATTTAATGCTTGTCCCACACGACTGATGGCAGGGCGTACACAATACAGAGTTGTCTGGGGTCTAGTGTTGACTGTCGAATAGTATACCATTACATAACCATACTGTTATAATATCTCACATTGATAAACTGTTACTGCGTCTTTTGACAAGTTTTTCCCTAGCTGTCGCAATATAAATACAACATATATCATACACACTGTATATCTTATTATTATAATGTACAGCCTGCGTCTCCAAGTGTCGCTATATAAATAACATATACATACCCTTGGAGGGGCCGAGGGGGGGGGGGGACATGGGGTGAACATGCCCTTTAATCTCTTTCTATAATGAGATCAAATTTTGTTGACCTATTGGTCTGGTGCAGCAATGTAAAATAGGCCCATTAAAATAGTCTAACACAGGGTTATTTAAAAAAGTTCGTATTGTTAAATATGATTATGCTAATTTTGTCCCAACCAATCAGAAGTTAGCTTTCAAATGTTAAATAATATCTGATAGGTTGGGGCAAAATTAGCACCATATTTAAGGATAAATTATTTTTATTGAATCTCCCTGCAAGTTTCTCATGTGGCCAACTGGGAAAATGAATTGCCCACTCCTGCCTTGCAGTGATCGGTACCCATTAATACTAAAGTATTTTGAGCCCAGTAAAACTCCTGATCTATATATTTTTTAAAACATTCAGTGCGATGTAAAGAGAGCCCCTACTGCTCTCTTTTGCCTTCATAAGGAAATTGATGCAGCTTTCCATACATTGGGAATGGGTTAACCCATTTTGCATGCTTACACCAGCTGCTGGCATTAAAGATTTTGCTAGTAGCTTGGTACATCAGTTGTGGCAACTGCGCGTCTGCATAGGTATCATAAACGAAGCCCATGCAACATTATTTAATGTAGCAGTTGCAGCATTTTTTTAAACTCTGGTAGCCGCAATCGCTATATTAATTTGAGGGGACACAAGCGTTTTGGGCTCTGGGTGAGTTCCTCCTGAAAGTGTTTGACTTTACTTAACCTTAAATAACCTTGTTTATTTTACAAGGTTTTATTGATCTCCCTAAACGACAATGATACATAGTTCTCATATCATTTCTCAGGTCCCCATGCATTGTGTATAAAGTTAATTTTGATATTCCACTATAAATGTAACCATGTTTACTCTGTAATATTGACTCCCTTAGGGTTCAAGTCAAATTTTCAGATTCATGAAATGTCAACCACTGGCAGACTCTCTGTGGTTTTGTGCCTCTCTAGTTGGACATGACATTATTACAGACAATGCTTTAATACTTTTGTTATATTGATTGTTGTTTTTATTTAAAAGCTTGTGTGAGTGTCTGCAGGGGAGGGCAGGAAAGAAGCACCATAAGACCCTTTTCAGCATAGTACTGTATAATCACTTGCATAGTTGTTGGAAGAGGTTATAATGGTGAAACTGTTGAAATATATTCCAGCAGATGTAATAGCAAGTTCATTAAATAGCTTTAAAAGTGGCCTAGATAAGTTTCTAAAACTAAAAAATATTGACAAATTACTGGTATTAATACAACTACGGTGGTTCTTGTTGATCCGGGGATACATTCCAATTGCCATTTGGAGTAATTTTTTTGCCTTCCTCTGGATAAACTGTTAGGTAGGGTTAAGGAGGATGTAAAGGTTGTACTAGAAGGACGTATGTCTTTATTCAACTTCAATTACAATGTTACCATGTAAGTAACTAACAAGTAACTAATTACCAGGGCCCCTGAGGTTGCACCCATAGTAGCTCCTTATTTTCACATATCAGAGTATGCAACCACAGGGTCTTAATGATCAAATGGAATTAGCACCTTTTTTGTAGATAAAAGAATAACTATTTACACCCCTTTTGTGTTAAATGTGTATGAGTAAACATGAGATGTATATATTCTATGCATTTCTATATATATCTTTGGAACACTGTATATATATGTATATTTTCATCAAATTCTTTAATTTTCTAGAATATGCCCTTTATTTTAATAATTTTTTGTACTGTTTTTATGATTCAGTATATGGGATTTGCTAGATTATGTGGCACTTGAAACGGATCTATGTACTATTATATTTATCTCCCTATACAGGCTCATGGAGAACTAGCCATAGTGGATTTAATAAGCTTGTATTCATTACATTTTAAATAGGGAACATAACAGTTAAACTGTACCAACTTGTGACGGGACCGGCCAGGGGAAGGATCCATAAACTTTCTGTTAGGACAGACTGAGCGCCCCGGTGGACCACGTGTCAGTCTGAAAGACATTTACACAGACACAGGGATGGAATCGCCGGGAACTGAGACCGTAACCATTTAACTCTGCATACTACCACATTCCTGCTGGATACCACTGCAATCTTTATTAAATAAGCACACTTTATCTTGAATGAAAACTAGAATTCTAACTGGGTTTGTTCCGTCCTTCTCCCTGTCTCCCATTGGCCACCCCATACCTCGGAACTCATCCAGGATGAAGGGCGTCTCGTCCCGCAGCTGACAGTTCGCCATTACGTACTATCACTTGTGGTTTTTCGGATGCGTCCAATCGCCCATTCCAACAAAAGGCTTGTCACGGGCCCGCCAAGCTACACTCAACTACCGGTTCTGGCCACAAAAATTGCATGGTGTGTACAACAAACAGCCTAAGATCTGCAGTCACTATTACCGAAAAACCACAACAAACTCCCCATTTCCCTCTGCTGGTGTTGTCCCTGAAAGCCATGGAGTGATTAAAGGGCATGTCACCCCCAAAACTATAATCCCCCCCACTACTGGCCCCATCATGTAGTGTATTTTAATAACTACCACCTCACATTCCCAGCCTCCATTTGTTCTCCTGTAGTCCCCCCCAAAGGTCCCAAAAACTGTCCACCAGAGATGCAGGTCCATATAGGACTCTGCCTCCTACCTGGTGGCCTCCGGAGAAGTTTGGCAGCATACTGCATCCCTTCGCCCCTCCCTCTCCCTCCCGATTAGGAATTTCCGGTCCCCCTATGTAAACCCGTTATATGTAACATTCCCCCTTGTCCCCCCCACCCCAACTGCTCTATTTATTTTATTTGAAAGTGCCCCAACTTTACTTACCTCCCCCTTTCCTCCGCGAGATACACTCCTTGCAGCCGCGTCCGTGATTGGCTCCGCTCAGCCAATCCAGACGCGCTGCCAGTCCCGCCCCATCCCGCCCCTCTGCTTCATTTTCTCGCGAGCAGAGTGCCGGCAGCGCGGCGGAGGAAAGCGGTGAGGTAAGTAAGTTTGGGCATTTTCATAAACTAAATAGAGTCGTTTGGCTGTTGGTACAGGGGGATGACATATAAAAAAATTATTTCAAGGGTGACATACCCTTTAAGGACCTGGGTCCAGAAACCGACAGAGCGTGTACCCACAACAATGTGAATTCCTCCTGATGGTGCCACAGTTAATGTTATCTAGTGCAAAACAAACCTTTTCAGTATAACTCACCTTAATAATGAAATTTATAGTCAACTAACACCCTACAAACAAACCTCCGGCTAACTAGAAGGCTGCACAAAATCTCTATTAACGTGAGTGTGTCTGCACATTCTCTCAGTTTTTAAAACTGCCCTACTTTTCTTTCTATTCCTGTCTCCCAATTCAGTTTCCTTTAATTCATGGGGGTTGTGACATCCGAAACCCAGTGTATGTCGTGATGAAATAGAAAAACATGTCTGGTTGGTCAATTGCTGATTTGATACTCATTGCTTCCACGCATCTTACATAAATTACTGTTCAATAAAGCATTTCCTTATACGGTCTACCTTCTCATTTGTGGTAATCTGTATTCTGAACTTTTTTCCAATTTCCCAAGAGTCGTTAAATTGTGATATTCCATTGTATAGTTCTCATTCATGCACATTGTTTGAACATTTCTCAAGTTTAACCTGGATATCTGCTTAAAGGGCCATTTCCACCCCTGGCAATTTTTCCTACCCACAACTTAACCCCCTCCAAACTCTACTCTATGCAAATACTTACCTGTCTCCCCTTCATTCATAAAAGATAATTTTACAACCGTAATGTTTTCGCCATTTCTCTCTTCATCCGCCCGTTTACGATGGAGATGTCATGGCCAATGACCGGCCAACACACAAACTACCTCCTTTATTGCTGCCCACAACTTGTTGAAGACTCATAAACTGTAATAGGATACGAACGGCGTTGCCACGGACTAGCAGACTTATGGTAACTAAAAAGTGAACCCTCAATGATGTCCTGATCATAGGACTTCCTCTTCCCCCGGTTGGTCTTCCCTTAGCTCTTACTAATTGTCCAGTGAGTACTGACTCGAACAGCTGTTTGAATCTCCGTTTATACTTGTGCTGGCATTTACTGTAGCATGAATCAACAGATAGAGGCAAACGACCATCCGTACATTAAGGTGATCATACTTATCAGTTAAGTGATCTTTTGGCCAAGAAAGAAAAAAATCACTTGCTGAAAAGGCCTTTCCGGGAAATGTTGTTTCCCCCGATTGGATCTCATTAGGAAACATGCATTTTGCCCTATTCCAAGACTCATTATCATTCCCCTAAATAGTAAAAAAAAAAAAAGCACTAATCCGTGAACAAAATTAGTTTTTTTTTGAGTTGTGCAAATGTCCCCCTGAGACTCATCATATTATTAGAATGTTGATTAAGACGAGGCAAACTAAGCCGCTATTACACAGTGCAATCGATTTGTGCACGGTACGATTTTAAAGAGAAGCAGAAAACAGGCCGCCACTTCCTTTAAAAACAAAAAAAATGTTGAAGTTTGGACAATGGGGCACATCTCTAAATGAGTTTCGGAGACCCGCCTCCTTAAAATCAACCTATAGCCCATATAGTAAGCCATTATAATTTTATTGCTAAGCACCTTTACACATTAATTAAATCTTCATGGTACAGTATACATCCCCCCCAAAAGAAACTGTAATGCATAACAACAAAACAAGGGATTCTTATTCATTGTATCAGCCTTTTTTTTATTTTTGCAAGAATAAATTTTATGTTTTCTAGGGACACTGCATGTGAATAATTCATTTTGGTCAATTGCGTAATTGTGTTATTGTTGTACAACATATCACTATTAGGGGATATTGCAAACTGTCAAAATTTTTGAAGCAAATTATGTTTGGGAATTTCCCTAAAAATATATTATGTGAGAATGTTGTACCCCCTTAGTAAAGGGGAATTTATAGTTACACTTTAAATTTAAAGGGAAGTCAATATGATAACTTTAAAGTTAACGGGAAGTTCAAGGACAGTTCAGTGGAAATTATCAATATTTGTGAAATTGTTAGTTGTTGTGTAATGCTTCTTAGGTATTCTCTCTCCCATTTTGAAAAATCAGTTTGATTTTCCTACCCTTTGCGTTTCCCTGCATGTTAACATTAGTGAGCTGACATTTCAGGTTTAAACGGTCCTTCTTCTTCCCGGATGCACCACTGTTCCTTGAATTTGACTAACAGGACTTTCTACTGATTGGCTGTTGGATGGGTCAACCATGCTCAGATCCTACTGAGCAACTAACTCACCCAGGCGCTGGTGGGGCAGATCAGAACCAGAAAGAACGGTCCTCTCTTAGGGTTACCTCGCAAACAGGAAGTGCGTATTTCGGAGCATTTACTTTTATACACAGACAAATGCTGAATTGGCAGATTACGGTGCATTTAGATGAAAAAAATACTCCTCTTTTTTTTGAAAGCATATGTATTTTGCCTGAACTTCCCCTTTAAGATTATACACTTTAAAGTTACAGGGGGGAATCAATATTGATCACTTCAAATTTTAAAGCGAAGTGTAATATACAGCTAGCAGTAACCGTACTGACAGACTGGATAAGAATCATGTCAGCAGGGGCAGTGGATTAAAATGAGATTCAGTGTAGAGAAGCAAATTATTTTTGGCATTTACGCTACAAAATATATTAATGTGAGAAGTGTTTTACCCACCCCATTTAAAGGGAAAGTTAATATGTTACACTTTAAATTTAAAGGGGAAGTCAATATGGATACCTTTACGTTACGGGGAAGTTTAAAGGGACAGTTCAGTGGAATTATCAATATTTGTGAAATTGGTTAGTTTTGTGTAAGCCTTCTTAGTAATTCTCCTCCCTTCTCCATTGAAAAATCATTTGATTTCATCCCCTTTGCTTTTCCCCTGCTTTTTACCATTAGTGGAAGCTGACATTTCAGGTTCTAACTTGCTGTCTTCTTCCCAGGATGCACGCACTTCCTTGAAATGTTCTAACATTATTCTACTGATTGGCTGTTTGGATGGTCAAACATGCTCAGAATCTCTACTGAGCACTACATCAACCCAGGTGCTGTGTGAAGGGCAGATCACGTATGGTCTCTATTAGGGGGTCCCTGCAAACAGTACGTCAGTATTTTTCGGAAGCATGTATTTATACACAGACAAAATGCTGAATTTGCAGCTTAAAGTCCTTGAGATGAAAAAAATACTCCTCTTTTTTTTGAAAGCATATGTATCTTGCACTGAACTTCCCTTTTAATTAGTTATACACTTTAAATTTTAAAGGGAGTCCAATATATACACTTCAAACTACCTAAAGCGAAAGTGTAATATACAGCTAGTCATGACAGTACTGACAGACTGGATAAGAAATCATTCCCGCAGGGGCATGGATAAAAGAATTAACAGTGGAGAGAAGCAAATTAATGTTTTGGGCATTTACGCTAAAAAATATTTAATGTGAGAAATTTTTACCCCGTTCTTAAGGGGAAAGTTAAATGTTCCACTTTAATTTAAAGGGGAAGTCAGATATGATCACTTTAAAGTTAAAGGGGAAGTTAAAAGGGGACAGTTCAGTGGAAATTATCAATATTTTGTTGAAATTGTTAGTTTTTGTGTAATGGCCTTCTTAGTTTCTTTCGCTCCCATTTTGAAAAATCAGGTTGATTTCATTACCCTTTGCTTTTTCCCCTGCCTGTTTAACATTAGTGGCTGACATTTCAGGTTTCTAAAAACGGGGGGTCCCCCCCCCCCCCCCCCCTTCTTCGTCCCAGGATGCCCACTTCCTTGAAATGGGGAGCGGGTTAACGAACAGTCATTTCTACCTGATTGGGCTGTTGGATGGGTCAAACATGCTCAGTCTCTACTGAGCAACTAAATCAAACCCAGGCGCTGGTGAAGGTCAGACATAACGGTCTCTATTAGGTCCTGCAAAACAGGAAGTCAGTATATTGCGGAAGCATTTATTATACCAGACAAAATGCTGAATTGCAATTAAGGTTCATTGAGATAAAAAAATACTCCTCTTTTTTTTGAAAGCTATGTCTTTGCACTGACTTCCCCTTTCATATTAGACCTTAAAGTTAAGGGGAAGTCAATATGATACACTTCAAATTTAAGCGAAGGTATATCATCTAGCAGGACATACTGACAGACTGGATAAGAATCATGTCCAGCAGGGCATGGTATAAATGAGATTACATGTGGAGAAAGCAAATTATGTTTGGCATTTACCTAAAATATATATTACTGTGAGATGTACCCCCTTAGTAAAGGGGAGTTAATATGTTACACTTTAAATTTAAAGGAAATTCCAATCATGATCCACTTTAAAGTTAAGGAAGTTAATATCACTTTAAAGTTAAAGGGGAATCATATGATACACTTGTAAAAGTTAAAGCGAAAGTGTAATATACAAGCAGCAGGGTGCCTTACTGATTGACTGGATAGAGAATCATGTCCAGCAAGTCTCACAGGGCAGTGGATTCAAAAATATTACAGTGGAGGAGGGAGGACAGCAGCAAACTGGAAAGGTAAGCTTTGTTCAATGGCTAGAAAAATGAGAGGGTAACTGTGTGGTTTGGAGTACAGCTCGCAATGGACTGAACTTTGATTTAAACCCTGTACAATTCATTTAAAGCAAAATAGATTGTTTTGAGCACAAAGTGGTGCCCTTAAAAGTAAAGCCCCAAATCCATAACATTGTCTCCTTTGGGTTTTTTTCCTGCAGTGTCTTGGCATGCTATTGATGCAAGTAGGTAATTTTTTTAGACATCTGGGAGATCAATCTTTAAGAGGACTTTTTCATTTGTGATTGAAGGTTTGTCCAAGATTTGTAAGTTTGACCTTCCTTTCTCTTCTCCCCCACCCCAATATGGTGAAAGTTGTGCATGTTTTTTTTAAAATAACTGGACCGAATCTGCATGTAATGTATAAAAGATTATTTTGGGTCTATGCTGAACGTGTTTAGGTTTCTAAAGATATATAGTTTGTGAGAGCTTTTTCTGATTTTGAGGGGGGGTGTTTGAAACTAAAAAGCTATTCTAAATACTAGCTGTTATTTTTATCCACACTTATGCTGTCCTATTTGGGGTTATGTTGGTGCTGTGTCCCCTCTGGTGTGCAAAGATTTTTACTTGTCTTCCTTTTTTCTTCATTTTTTTTTAGAGACAATTGATCGGTAATTCCGCAATGGTTGTAAAACATAGCATCATTAGTAATAACGTTGTAGATTACAATAATATACATGTTTGGGATTGGTTTGGTCTGAAAAATCTAAGTAAATGTGTGGGTGGGGCGATGGGTGATTTGGTGGGTGTTTTTTTTAAAACTAAAAGCTTTTTAAAATAAGTTTGGTTGAATTTACTCTTTGTCTGCACTTGCCCTTGGGTCCCATTTAGTTAGTTGGTGGCATGAGTCTCCTATGGACCCACACATGTGGCATATGTACACCCACCATTGGCATACTGTTTTGATTTTTGGAGATTGATATTTAGTGGTTTTTTTACTTTACGAGGAATTGCATCTAGAACTCTGCACACTAACATACTGTATCTAAATTGTGTAGATTGCAGTAATTATATTTTGAATTATTAATCCCAGTTAAGAGGGTTTAGCTGTTAATGCAAGTATGCACTTAGAGCACCAGTCCCCAAAGATTCATGTATTGCTTTTTTCCTGATCGCTGTTTCTGGTGTGCACGATGCAAGTGGGTACTGTTTTTATTGGGGGGGCATGTACAAAGTCCATATGTTAGTGGGAATTTTTTTTGCCAGATTTGAATCCTTTGCATTGGAACTCCCTTGCTCTGCTTTTTTTTCTGAAATCTGCTAAAAGTGTCAAAATCTAAATTCAGTGGTGTGATTTTGCATGTATGAATAATGGAATGTTTTATGTAGTTTGTGGGGGGGGGGTATTTACGAGTTTAGTATGAAAAAAAATTGGGATGCAGGTGGAATTTTTTCTCTGTAATTGTACTTATACCTTGGTCCCCTTTGGAGTGTAGTTTGTGTGTCATGTGTTCATGTCTGTTTGTTCACCCATACAGTGGTTTACACGTTTGATTCAGTATATATGGAATCGATATTTAGGGGGAGTTTTACTTTTTTTGTTTTGTTGGATTTAGCGCAATATTTCACTCATTGAATCTTCTTTGTTCTTTCATTTTTCTAGATCTCCTAAATTGTGGTATTCCTACAAATTTGCATCCAGAATATTGCAGTTGTATGAAAAATGGAAGTGTTATTTAGCTAATGGTTATGTAATTCCAAAAATATAATGTTTATAGGTGTTGTGGTGTTTAGTGTGAAAACTATTTTTTCTTTGTAGTCTTATGCCTTGGTCCCCTTTCGGGTTTGTTTGTTGCCATATCTTTATGTACACCCATCCATGTGGCATACCGCTTGATTTTCAGTGTTTTTTTTTTTTACTTAAAGGGTATCTCACCCCCCCCAAAATAAACTTTTTCTGTAGTGTAGGCTCTCCCCCAACTCTAACTGCCAGGTCTATATACTTCCTAGCAGTACTCAGGGGCTAGACAGGCAGCAGCGTCTGTGATTGGCTGAGAGTCAGCCAATTACACGACACGGCTGCCGGGTATGGAGAAAGCCAGGGGATAAGGTTGGGTAAGTCTAATTCAGGATTTTTTTTAACTTATAAACCTGGCGGTGAGGGTTAGGGGATTTTATTTTTGGGGTGAATGCCTTTTAAAGATCTGTTCCAGAATTGCATGTAATGGCATAAAGAGCAGCATTGTTATGAACTGAAGGTGTTTAGATTGCAAAAATATTAGTTTGTGGGTTATTTCTGTGTTTTAAGGGAATTTTAGGTTGTTGATTACCTGTTTCATGTAATTTTGGTGTTGTGATTAATGTGTTTTAAATGCGGTGCTGAATAAGAGAATACTTTTTAAGTTGGGACTGGCTGGGGTCTATATTCCCAAACCCAGTTCATGCTAGGGTATTCACAATTTTGGAGATGTGCATTAAAAGAACCGTTTCCTTGTCATAAAAATATGATTTATAAAGGACTAAAATAATTTTGAACCACAAAATTCTAAATTTCACACAAACTCTGTTTGCCAGTTAATGTTAGAGTTGTTTTAAAGTGGGCAATTTTAATAAAATGTTTTGCGTTTTGTGCGCCCACCTTACTACAGCCTTGAAGTAAATGGGTGCTTTATTAAAAAAAAAAAGTATTTCAAGCTCTCAACCTGTGATTCCCCATCTGTTGCTAATTAAAACATACAGTATTACCAACCAATCAATGGTGTCATTGTATGCTGGGAGTGTAGAAGTAGCTGGAGAGCTAGTGAGACCTTGAACAGGTTCCAAGTGCCTGATAATTGGATGACAGGTGACTGAAATGCCTCCCATCATACAGTAATGAGTGACAACCCCTAGAGTTGTACAGAATGGCATGTTGTCCTTTTTTTCTGATGTGACAACAACAGGAATTTAGTGAGTCCTGCGTGCTCAGGATTTTAACTCACTGCTAAAGGGAATATAAATGGCAAATGTCTTCCCACTAGTGGATGTCCTAAAGTTTCAAAGCTGATTATCATTATTGTTGGCTAGGTCCTGTCTGACAATCATGTTAATGATAAAATCATTGATTTATGATCCAGACATAGCAACATGACTGAGCACATTAAGGCTGGTCTCTGCTTTGGTTCATGTTTTTTGAGCCACATTAACAGGCCGTTGTTTAGGAGTACAGGGGGCGCTTTAGGGGTGGGTAATTACGTCATAGAAAGTGAAATCCATTCAGTACAATTAGGCAATATTGTTGCGCTGCAAAGTGTTGCAGTAAAAAATTAGCTTTAAAAAAGATGCTTGTTTTATATGTTTATAAATGTGCTCCAGACCTCAACCTGGTTGTACTGCTGTAGTTTAAAAACTCACCTCCATGTGTCTTCTCACTAGTCCTCACTACCTACCTCCTGGCCCCCTCCCTGCAGGCCGCAGCTGTGTTTCTTGGCTGTTCCACCATGGAGCATGCCCTTTTGCAGAGCATGTCTACTTATTTGTTGCTCAATGAAGGGGCCGAGTAGACAGAATAGATGGCGTGGCAAGGAAGCTAAATGAAGGGGTTTTCAATTTGGCTTTCATTTTCCTGTAAGGCTTTGATAACTATTATATGTACCTTAGTGCATTGCTGATTTGCAAACCTGTGAGTCTATTTAGGAGTCCATCTGCATTTAGCAGATATCCAAAGTGAAAAGACGTATATGTCAAACTAAGGTTTTGAAAGCTAAATGGGGAAAGTCCATAAGAATACATAGCTATGTCAAATATATTATAACAAGTACCTTCAAAAATAGTCATTGCTACCTCAAAAAACAGAGAACAATCTGTTAGCCAGCCTTCCAGTGGGAACCAATATGAAATATGCAGGGAGGCACACTCATTAGAGGTTAATAGCAAACTTCCATTTATTAAGTGCTCACATACAAGCCAGCCTTCCTGGTTCCTAGCTTCATAACTGGCATATGGCAAATTTCAAGGACATACTGTAATTTACTGGAACATTCCTCTGATTAATCTTGAGCTCAATTGCCCGTGCAAGCGATTCAGAGTGCTGGTTTCTTCAGCCATAAATTAGTTTTTCATTATGTCAAATGTGTGTCACAAAGGTTCTAATCTCGTGGGAGCTTGACCACAAGTGCAGACAGGTTACTTGGTGCCATCTACCTCCAAAAAACCTTCACATTTCATTAATGATATATTTATTATTATAATATTCAATACCTAATATTAAATTTAGTTATTCAATCATTATTTACATAAATAGAATTCTTTGGTCACTCTACCTGGGTAGACTTGACTTTTTCTGCAACTCTTCAACTAGCTTGTACCTTAAGTGTTTCTCTCAACCAAAACATGACTTATCTAATTTAGTTTATTGAAGAACCAAGGTTAAGGAGCTATGCCTTACCTCCTGTTCTTCAATACTGGGAAGGGGGGGCCCTGGGTCTGGAAGAGAGGGGGTCTGGTCTGTTAGAGAGTTGGGCCCTGGGTCTTGGACAGGGGGGGGCTGGGTCTGGGACAGGGGGGCGGGTCTGGGACAGAGGGGACCCTGGGTCTGGGACAGAGGGGGGGCTGGTTTGGACAGAGGGGGGCTCTGGTCTGGGCTGGATCTGTGGACAGAGGGGGGCCCTTGCTCTGGGCTAGGGGGGACCCTGGGTCGCATGGGACAGAGTGGGGACCCCGGTCTGTCTGGGACAGAGAGGGGGGCCCTATGTCTGGGACAGAGGGGGGCCCTGGGTCTGGGGCAGAGGGGGAGCCCTGGGTCTGGGACCCAAGGGGGACCCTGGTCTGGGACACTAAAGGAAACTGTGGCGTTGGGACATGAGATGGAGGCACTCTGGGCTTCTAGCGCGCTTATTGTAACGCTATATCAAACATCAAATGGAAATGTACCTAGTCGTGGAACAATAAATAGAGCAAGGAGATATAAAGATATAAAAAAATTGGGTATATAAGCGCAAACCAATAAACCATATACATTACTATACATAACACAGCATGAATCCCTAATACATAATAATAACAAACTGGCCACTGCAAATCTGCATACATCAATAAAATATGTAAATATATAACCCCTCATATATAACGACCTATACCATGATACTAATAGGTATCGATCAAATCACAAAAAACTGTGGCAACAGATAAAAAAAAAAAAAAAATACGGGTGAATATGATGTCCAGATCGTAGTCAACTCAATAGACAGGAAGTCCTTCAAAGATGATACAGAAATAGTGGGGACGTATATACCAGTCCCTCCGGTGTGTGCACCGACAAGTTAATAATACTTCACCACTCCGGTAGTAACAGTATAACCCGGTGGTCACCGTTGCGGTCCCCCGGACTATCAAGCTTATGTCCGTGCCTCCGCACGCTCTTGGATTGTTAGGCAGGTAAGTATATTCCCCACAGAGTAATTTCCCGAGTCACTGTCCGTCTCAAACACAGCGTCTTCACTGCTCCTGCCAGTCCCTGGGATAATATTCACAAACATAAAAAAACGTCACTGCTATGCGTTTCGCTAACAATAGCTTCGTCAGGCATGACGTATCTAGCATACCCTCCCCCTTTTACAGGTTAATCTTTTGAAGTAACTTTATTGATCATTCTCCGTATTAGTTCCACAGAAAGTTGGTACAGTTTTAACTGTTATTGTATTTTTTGTACTGTTTTTATGATTCAGTATATGGGATTTGCTAGATTATGTGGCACTTGAAACGGATCTATGTACTATTATATTTATCTCCCTATACAGGCTCATGGAGAACTAGCCATAGTGGATTTAATAAGCTTGTATTCATTACATTTTAAATAGGGAACATAACAGTTAAACTGTACCAACTTTCTGTGGACTAATACGGAGAATGATCAATAAAGTTACTTCAAAAGATTAACCTGTAAAAGGGGAGGTATGCTACAGATACGTCATGCCTGACGAAGCTATTGTTAGCGAAACGCATAGCAGTGACGTTTATGTTGTGACATATTATCCCAGGGACTGGCAGGAGCAGTGAAGACGCTGTTTTTGAGACGGACAGTGACTCGGAAATACTTCTGTGGGGAATATACTTACCCTGCCTTAAACAGATCCCAAGAGCGTGCGGAGGCACGGACATAAGCTTGATAGTCCGGGGGACCGCAACGGCTGACCACCGGGTTATACTGTTACTACCGGAGTGGTGAAGTATTATTAACTTTGTCTCGGTGCACACACCGGAGGGACTGGTATATACGTCCCCACTATTTCTTTATCATCTTTGCAGGATTCCTGTCTATTGAGTTGACTACGATCTGGACATTCATATTCACCCGTATTTTTTTTTTTTTTTTATATCTGTTGCCACAGTTTTTTGTGATTTTATCGGATACCTATTAGTATCATGGTTATAGGTCGTTATATATGAGGGGTATATATATTTACATATTTTTATTGATTGTATGCAGATTTGCAGCTGGCCAGCTTTGTTATTATTATGTATTAGGGATTCATCTGTGTATGTATATGTATATGTATATGGTTTATTGTGTTTGCTTCTATATACCCAATTTTTTATATCTCTTTATATCTCCTTGCTCTATTTATTGTTCCACCGACTAGGTACATTTCCATTGATGTTGATATAGCGTACAAAAACAGCGCTAGAAGCCCAGAGTGCCTCCACACTCATGTCCCAACGCCACAGTTTCTCTTAGTGTCCCAGACCCAGGGTCCCCCTTGGCTCCCGACCCGGGCTCCCCCTCTGCCCCAGACCCAGGGCCCCCCTCGTCCCAGACAATAGGGCCCCCCTCCTGTCCCAGACGCCGGGGTCCCCACTCTGTCCCCAGACCCAGGGTCCCCCCTAGCCCCAGAGCAGGGCCCCCCCTTGTCCCAGATCCAGCCCAGGCCAGAGCCCCCTCTGTCCAGAACCAGCCCCCCTCTGTCCCAGACCCAGGGTCCCCCCTCTGTCCCATTCAGGACCCCGCCCCCCTGTCCCAGACCCAGCCCCCCTGTCCCAAGCCCAGGCCCCCCTCTCCAGACCCAGACCCCCTCTCTTCCGACCCAGGGACCCCCCCTTCCAGATTGAAGAACAGGAGGTAAGGCATAGCTCCGAACCTTGGTTCTTCAATTAAACTAAAATTAGATAAGTCATGTTTTTTGGTTGAGAAACACTTTAAGGTACAAGCTAGTTGAAGAGTTGCAGAAAAAGTCAAGTCTACCCCAGGTAGAGTGACCAAAGAATTCTATTTATGTAAATAATGATGAATAACTAAATTTAATATTCAGGTATTGATATTATAATAAATACATATATCATTAATGAAATGTGAAGGTTTTTTGGAGGTAGAGGCACCACGTAACCTGTCTGCACTTGTGGTCAAGCTCCCACGAGATTTAGAACCTTTGTGACACACATTTTGACATAATGAAAAACTAATTTATGGCTGAAGAACCAGCACTCTGAATCGCTGCACTGGGCAATTGAGCTCAAGCATTAATCAGAGAATGTTCCAGTAAATTACAGTATGTCCTTTGAAATTTGCATATTTGCCAGTTATGAAGCATAGGACCCACTGGAAGGCTGGCTTGTATGTTGAGCACTTAATAAATGGAAGTTTGCTATTAACCTCTAACTGAGTGTGCCTCCCTGCATATTTCATATTGGTTCCCACTGGAAGGCTGGCCTAACAGATTGTTCTCTGTTTTTCTGTAGGTAGCAATGACTATTTTTGAAGGTACTCTGTTATAATATATTTGACATAGCTATTGTATTCTTTATGGCCTTTCCCCATTTAGCTTCAAACCTTTAGTTTGACATATACGTCTTTTCACTTTGGATATCTGCTAAATGCAGATGCGACTCCTAAATAGACTCACAGGTTTGCAAATCTAGCAATGCACTAAGGTACATATAATAGTTATTCAAAGCCTTACAGGAAAATGAAAGCCAAATTGAAACCCCTCCATTTAGCTTCCTTGCCACGCCATTCTATTCTGTCTACTCGCCCCTTCATTGAGCCAACAAATGTAAGGACATGCTCTGCAAAAGGTGCATGCTCCCATTGGTGGAACAGCCAAAGAAACACCAGCTGCGGCCTGCAGGGAGGGGGCAGGAGGTAGGTAGTGAGGACTAGTGAAGACACATGGAAGGTGAGTTTTTAAACTATCAGCAGTACAACCAGGTTGAGGATCTAGGAGCACATTTATAAACATATAAACAAGCATCTTTTTAAAGCTAATTTTTACTGCAACACTTTGCAGCAACAATATTGCCTACTTTGTACTGAATGGATTTCACTTTCTCTGACGTAATACCCACCCCTAAAGCGCCCCCTGTACTCCTAAACAACGGCCTGTTAATGTGGCTTCAAAAAACATGAACCAAAGCAGAGACAAGCCTTTAATGTGCTCAGTCATGTTGCTATGTCTGGATCATAAATCAATGATTTTATTCATTAACATGATTGTCAGACAGACCTAGCAAACAATAAATTATAATCAGCTTTGAACTTTAGGACATCCACTAGTGGGAACTGACATTTTGCCATTTATCTTTTCCTTTAGCAGAGTTAAAATTCCTGACACAGCAGGACTACTAAATTCCTGTTGTTGTCACATCAGAATAATTAAAGGACAACATGCCATTCTGTACAACTCTAGGGGTTGTCACTCATACTGTATGATGGAGGCATTTCAGTCACCTGTCATCCCAATTATCAGAGCACTTGGAACCTGTTCAAGGTCTCACTAGCTCTCCAGCTACTTCTACACTCCCAGCATACAATGACACCATTGATTGTTGGGTAATACTGTATGTTTTAATTTAGCAACAGATGGGAAATCACAGGTTTGAGAGCTTGAACTACTTTTTTTTTTTAATCAAGCACCATTTACTTCAAGCTGTAGTAAGGTGGGGCAAAACGCAATAACATTTTCTTAAAATTGCCCACTTTAAAACAATCTCTAACATTAAACTGGCAAACAGAGTTTGTGTGAAATTTAGAATTTTGTGTTCAAAATTATTTTAGTCCTTTAATAAATCATATTTATTATGACAAGGAAACGGTTCTTTTAATGCACATCTCCAAACATTGTGAATACCCTAGCATGAACTGGGTTTGGGAATATAGACCCCAGCCAGTCCCAACTTAAAAAGTATTCTCCTTATTAGCACAGCATTTAAAACACATTAATCACAACACCAAAATTACATTAAACAGGTAATCAACAACCTAAAATTCCCTTAAAACACAGAAATAACCCCACAAACTATATATTTTTGCAATCTAAACACCTTCAGTTCATAACAATGCTGCTCTTTTATGCATACATGCAATTCTGGACACAGATCTTTAAAAGGCATGTCCACCCCCAAAAATAAAATCCCCTAACCCTCACCGCCAGGTTTATAAGTTAAAAAAAATCCCTGAATTAGACTTACCCAACCTTATCCCCTTGGCTTTCTCCATACCCGGCAGCCGTGTCTGTAATTGGCTGACTCTCAGCCAATCACAGACGCTGCTGCCGGTCTAGCCCCTATTGCTACTTCTAGGAAGTATATAGACCTGGCAGTTAGAGTTGGGGGGAGCCCTACACTACAGAAAAAGTTTATTTTGGGGGTGGAGATACCCTTTAAGTTTTGCAAAAAATTTTAGTGCGAAAATTAACACTTATTTAATCGAAGCATGGCACTGCTTACATTACTGTTAGTGCATTGCTGTATAGAAGGAAAGTAAGTTGCCGGGGCGGACAGGGAACTTTTTGGCCTGAGGGCAAATACAACCAAGTCACCCTTTCATAGTTGATCACAACATTTTTGACCACGCACCCACTTTGCTAAGGTTACACACACTTTGTTTAAGTTATGCCCATTTTTAAGACTATTCCCATTTTACATTGTTGCCTGTGTATGATGTGGTTATGATGAAGGACAATTATAGTCTTAAAATATTCCCCCTCCCACTTACAAGTACCCAGGGTGAGATCCTGAATCACTAAGTCCTCACCCCTATCCACCACCCTCACCCTGTGCCCTTCCCCCGCCCGCCCTCTCCCCCATACCCTCTCTTTTTTTCTCCGCTCTTAAACACTTCAGTTCATAACAATGCTGCTCTTTTATGCATACATGCAATTCTGGACACAGATCTTTAAAGGCATGTCCACCCCCAAAAATAAAATCCCCTAACCCTCACCGCCAGTGTTTATAAGTTAAAAAAAATCTCTGAATTAGACTTACCCAACCTTTTCCCCTTGGCTTTCTCCATACCCGGCAGCGTGTCTGTAATTGGCTGACTCTCAGCCAATCACACGCCTGCTGCCGTCTGCTACCCCTATGCTACTTCTAGGAAGTATAAGACCTGCATTAGAGTTGGGGGAGCCCTACACTACAGAAAAAGTTTATTTTGGGGGTGGAGATACCCTTTAGTAAAAAAAAAAACACTTTCCTGGATGCTCCCACATCAACATAGCTAAGTAAGGGGATGTTCATCAATGGGCTTAAAAATCCTTGTAGCCCCTATAACTTTGTTCATACTGAGGGGACATGCTAAATGTGTATGGATCATATTTCCTCTCGGCCCCGACACAAGACTTTCTCTAGTGAGTAGGGTCTGTGAATATTTTTATCTTTTTTATTTTATATACTGTTGTACGTATTGTATGTCATTTTATTATAACACTATTTTCTTTTATTTTTGCACTGTACACTTTTGGAATATTAATCTAAAATTTAAGTTTTGTCTTTGATCTCTAAAAGAACTCAGTTAGCCTCTGATAAGTTGGTATGTGTTTGTATGGAAGGTTTTGCTAGTGTAATTCTAATTAACTCTGTGACTGCTTGTAGGACTCATGCTAATTAACCAGTTAGTTGCTGGAGTGAATAGTGTAGGAGCTGTGTCTTACCTCCTTTAGTGTTAACCATTAGTGCTGCCAGGGCATAGTCAGTGAGAGTCAATAGTGTTTTGTGGCATCTTCAAAGCCTTGATTTGAAGTGGTGGCAGCGAGTACTGATTGATTGGTCAAATCACGTTGCCCCGAACTGGCGTTCGTGACATATATTTTATGTTAATTAATATATTTTTAAACAACAATGAGGTGATATAATGAATTAAAATTGATGAAATGGATCTAAAATATTACAGTTACTGGTCCTTCTATTAAAAATTGCAGCTAATAATCGCATTGGAATGTTAATTTAAAGATTATGTTACTCAGGAGTGCCAGGAAAAAAGGTAAATGGGGTTGTGGGGTAATACTCTTTTGCAAGTTTTCATGGGGTGAACATGCCCTTTAATCTCTTTCTATAATGAGATCAAATTAATGTTGAGCCTATTGGTCTGGTGCAAGCAATAGTAAAATAGGCCCATAAAAATAGTCTAACAGGGTTATTTAAAGGAAGTGTTCTCTCAGAAATGCCATATTTTACAAACTTCAGTATAATAAACTCCCCTGTGCCCCAGCCCCCAGGATCCCTTTCTTGTGAAAAAATTCTGCTTGTAGCCCCTGCAATCAGCTAGTAAAGTTCTGTTCGTTTTTTGGTGGGAGTGTCCTTCATTCTGCACTGCTTGTTGTCTATCTGCTGAACTGACATTTGCAACCCCTCCCTTTTTTCACGTGCCCTTTTTTTTGCTGCCATCAGAGTTTGCTGGCACACAGGAGGGGATATCTATACAGCTCATCTACTGAACTTAGGGATCACTGACAGACAACTTACACCTCACTTAGTATTAAAATATGCCAAAAAATATGTATTTATAAAGGAATAGTTCATTGATGAAAACAGTTAGTATTAAAGAATACATAATTAAGCAGATATCATATCTCTTACTGTTTCTGTGTGTGATGCTCTGTTCCCTAGTAATGTTCCCCGGTATAAGTTCCCCGTTGTAGCTTCTGAATGTGTCTCTCTGCCCCTTGGCAATTTTTGACTACGGTGTGTCCCTGGCGCTGCGCATTGAGAGGCAACTGTAGTCGTGATTCTGCCCTCTCTAGCGTGCACGAGGACCGCGCTGGTAGAGGATGTGCGCGCGCGCGCTGGTAGAGGTATGCGCGCGCATAACTATGTATGAGGAAGAGACAGCCCACGAAGGATTAGGCGGCGTAACTATTACCCCTGCCACCCCCGCGACCGGGGGGGGGGGGATGGGGTGTTTGAGGCGAGGGCATTAGGGCCTTGGCCGGTTAAGAAGCTGTCTCCACGAGAGTCCCTATAATTCCCTATCTATCTATCTATCACTCTCTATCTACATCTATCTATCATCTAACTGATCTATCTATCTATCTATCTATCTATCTATCTATCTATCTATCTTCTATCTCTGCTATCTATCTACTATCTATCTATCTATCTGCTATCATCTATCTACTACTATCTATCTAATCTGCTATCTATCTATCTATCTATCTATCTATCTATCTATCTACTATCTATCTATCTATCTATCTAACTCTGTCTATCTATCTATCTATCTATCTATCTATCTACTCTGCTATCTATCTACTCTCTATTATCTATCTATCTATCTATCTATCGTCTATCTATCTATCTATCTATCTACTATCTATCTATCTATCTATCTATCTAACACTGCTATCTATCTATCTATCTATCTATCATTATCTATCTATCTATCTATTATCTATCTATCTGCTTCTATCTATCTTCTATCTAAACTCTGCTATCTATCATCTAATCTATCTATCTTCTAACTCTGCTATCTATCTATCTATCTTACTCTGCTATCTATCTATCTATCTAACTCTGCATCTATCTATCTATCTATCTATCTATCTACTGGCCACTGAGCAACATAGTAAAGTATAAATCTGGTCTGTATGGCAGATCCCAGCATGACCTGGAGAATTATAGGACTTCCAGTGGAGACAGCTTCCTAATTGGCCAAGGCCCAATGCCTCGCCTCAACAACAACCCCCCCCCCCGCGCGGGGGTGGCAGGGGTAATAGTTACGCCGCATAATCCTTCGCTGTCTCCTAGGCTGTCTGTTCTTCTTAGTTATGCGCGCGCATATCTCTACCAGCGCGCGCGCACGTACCTCTACCAGCGCGCGCGCGCACATACCTCTACCAGCGCGATCCTCGGTGCACGCTAAGAGAGGTCACTGAATCACGACTACAGTGGCCTCTCAATGGCATGCGCCAGGGACACAC
Organism: Hymenochirus boettgeri; assembly: GCA_019447015.1. Taxonomy (NCBI): domain Eukaryota; kingdom Metazoa; phylum Chordata; class Amphibia; order Anura; family Pipidae; genus Hymenochirus; species Hymenochirus boettgeri. The sequence goes on along the minus strand of CM033474.1, from coordinate 184,092,470 downwards.
CGTAGTCGCAAAATTGCAAAGGGGCAGAGAGACACATTCAGAAGCTACAACGGGGGAACTTATACCGGGAACATTACTAGGAACAGAGCATCACACACAGAAACAGGTAAGAGATATGATATCTGCTTAATTTATGTATTCTATTAATACTAACTTGTTTTCATCAATGAACTATTCCTTTAATAAAAGTTCTTATTGTTAAAAATTATGCTAATTTTGTCCCAACCAATCAGAAGTTAGCTTTCAAATGTTAAATAATATCTGATAGGTTGGGGCAAAATTAGCACCATATTTAAGGATAAATTCTTTTTATTGAATCTCCCTGCAAGTTTCTCATGTGGCCAATGGGAAAATGAATTGCCCACTCCTCCTTGCATGATCGGTACCCATTAATACTAAAGCATTTTGAGCCCAGTAAAACTCCTGATCTATTATTTTAAAACATTCAGTGCGATGTAAAGAGAGCCCCTACTGCTCTCTTTTGCCTTCATAAGGAATTGATGCAGCTTTCCATACATTGGGAATGGGTTAACCCATTTTGCATGCTTACACCAGCTCTGGCATTAAAGATTTTGCTAGTAGCTTGGTACATCAGTTGTGCAACTGCGCGTCTGCATAGGTATCATAAACGAAGCCCATGCAACATTATTTAATGTAGCAGTTGCAGCATTTTTTTAAACTCTGGTAGCCGCAATCGCTATATTAATTTGAGGGGACACAAGCGTTTTGGGCTCTGGGTGAGTTCCTCCTGAAAGTGTTTGACTTTACTTAACCTTAAAAACCTTGTTTATTTTACAAGGTTTTATTGATTTCCCTAAACGACATGATACATATTTCTCATATCATTTCTCAGGCCCCATGCATTGTGTATAAGTAAATTTGATATTCCACTATAAATGTAACAATGTTTACTCTGTAATATTGACTTCCTTAGGGTTCAAGTCAAATTTTCAGATTCATAAATGTCAACCACTGGCAGACTCTCTGTGGTTTTGTGCCTCTCTAGTTGGACATGACATTATTACAGACAATGCTTTAATACTTTTGTTATTTGATTGTTGTTTTATTTAAAAGCTTGTGTGAGTGTCTGCAGGGGAGGGCAGGAAAGAAGCACCATAAGACCCTTTTCAGCATAGTACTGTATAATCACTTGCATAGTTGTTGGAAGAGGTTATAATGGTGAAACTGTTGAAATATATTCCAGCAGATTTATAGCAAGTTCATTAAATAGCTTTAAAAGTGGCCTAGATAAGTTTCTAAAACTAAAAAATATTGACAAATTACTGGTATTAATACAACTACGGTGGTTCTTGTTGATCCGGGGATACATTCCAATTGCCATTTGGACTAAATTTTTTGCCTTCCTCTGGAAAAACTGTTAGGTAGGGTTAAGGAGGATGTAAAGGTTGTACTAGAAGGACATATGTCTTTATTCAACTTCAATTACAATGTTACCATGTAAGTAACTAACAAGTAACTAATTACCAGGGCCCCTGAGGTTGCACCCATAGTAGTTACTCCTTATTTTCACATATCAGAGTATGCAACCACAGGGTCTTAATGATCAAATGGAATTAGCACCTTTTTTTGTAATAAAAGAAAACTATTTACACCCCTTTTGTGTTAAATGTAACATGGGATGTATATATTCTATGCATTCTATATATATCTTTGGAACCTGTATATATATATATATATATATATATATATATATATATATATAATATATATATGTATATTTTCATCAAATCTTTACTTTTCTAGAATATGCCCTTTATTTTAACCATTTTGTACTGTTTTTAGATTCGTATATGGGATTTGCTAGATTATGTGGCACTTGAAACGGATCTATGTACTAATATATGTATCTCCCTATACTGGCTCATGGAGAACTAGCCATAGTGGATTTAATAAGCTTGTACTCATTACATTTTAAATAGGGAACATAACAGTTAAACTGTACCAACTTTCCGTGGACTAATACGGAGAATGATCAATAAAGTTACTTCAAAGATTAACCTATAAAAGGGGAGGATGCTACAGATACGTCATGCCTGACGAAGTATTGTTAGCGAAACGCATAGCAGTGACGTTTATGTTGTGACGTATTATCCCAGGGACTGGCAGGAGCAGTGAAGACGCTGTGCTTGAGACGACGGTGACTCGGAAATACTTCTGTGGGGAATATACTTACCCTGCCTTAAACAGATCCCAAGGCGGAGGCACGGACATAAGCTTGATAGTCCGGGGGACCGCAACGGCTGACCACCGGGTTATACTGTTACTACCGGAGTGGTGAAGTATTATTAACTTTGTCTCGGTGCACACACCGAGGGACTGGTATATAAGTCCCCACTATTTCTTTATCATCTTTGCAGGATTCCTGTCTATTGAGTTGACTACGATCTGGACATTCATATTCACCCGTATTTTATTATCTGTTGCCACAGTTTTTGTGATTTTATCGGATACCTATTAGTATCATGGTTATAGGTCGTTATATATGAGGGGTATATATATTACATATTTTTATTGATTGTATGCAGATTTGCAGCTGGCCAGCTTTGTTATTATTATGTTTAGGGATTCATTCTGTTGTATGTTATTTATGTATATGGTTTATTGTGTTTGCTTCTATTACCCAATTTTTTTTTTTTATATCTCCTTGCTCTATTTATTGTTCCACCGACTAGGTACATTTCCATTTGATGTTTTGATATAGCGTTACAATAACAGGCACTAGAAGCCCAGAGTGCCTCCATCCTCCATGTCCCAAGGCCACAGTTTCCTCTTAGTGTCCCAGACCCAGGGTCCCCCCTTGGTCCCAGACCCAGGGCTCCCCCTCTGCCCCAGACCCAGGGCCCCCCCTCTGTCCCAGACCTAGGGCCCCCCCTCTCTGTCCCAGACCCAGGGTCCCCCACTCTGTCCCAGACCCAGGGTCCCCCACTCTGTCCCAGAGCAAGGGCCCCCCTCTGTCCCAGATCCAGCCCCCCATCCCAGACCCAGCACCCCCTGTCCCAGACCCAGCCCCCCCTGTCCCAGACCCAGGGCCCACCTCTCTCCCAGACCCAGACCCCCTCTCTTCCAGACCCAGGGTCCCCCCCTCTCCCAGATTGAAGAACAGGAGGTAAGGCATAGCTCCTTAACATTGGTTCTTCAATTAAACTAAAATTAGATAAGTCATGTTTTTTGTTGAGAAACGCTTTAAGGTACAAGCTAGTTGAAGAGTTGCAGAAAAAGTCAAGTCTACCCCAGGTAGAGTGACCAAAGAATTCTTTTTATGTAAATAATGATGAATAACTAAATTTAATATTCAGGTATTGATATTATAATAATACATATATCATTAATGAAATGTGAAGGTTTTTTTGGAGGTAGAGGCACCATGTAACCAGTCTGCACTTGTGGTCAAGCTCCCACGAGATTTAGAACCTTTGTGACACACATTTTGACATAATGAAAACTAATTTATGGCTGAAGAACCAGCACTCTGAATCGCTGCACTGGGCATTGAGCTCAAGCATTAATCAGAGAATGTTCCAGTAAATTACAGTATGTCCCTTGAAATTTGCATATTTGCCAGTTATGAAGCATAGGACCCACTAGAAGGCTGGCTTGTATGTTGAGCACTTAATAAATGGAAGTTTGCTATTAACCTCTACTGAGTGTGCCTCCCTGCATATTTCATTAGTTCCCACTGAAGGCTGGCCTAACAGATTGTTCTCTGTTTTTCTGGGTAGCAATGACTATTTTTGAAGGTACTCTGTTATATATATTTGACATAGCTATTGTATTCTTTATGGCCTTTCCCCATTTGAAGCTTCAAATGGGGAAAGGCAGTATTACCTTTAGTTTGACATATACGTCTTTTCACTTTGGATATCTGCTAAATGCAGATGCGACTCCTAAATAGACTCACAGGTTTGCAAATCTAGCAATGCACTAAGGTACATATAATAGTTATTCAAAGCCTTACAGGAAAATGAAAGCCAAACTGAAACCCCTCCATTTAGCTTCCTTGCCACGCCATTCTATTCTGTCTACTCACCCCTTCATTGAGCCAACAAATGTGAGGACATGCTCTGCAAAAGGTGCATGCTCCCATTGGTGGAACAGCCAAAGAAACACCAGCTGCGGCCTGCAGGGAGGGGGCAGGAGGTAGGTAGTGAGGACTAGTGAAGACACATGGAAGGTGAGTTTTTAAACTACCAGCAGTACAACCAGGTTGAGGATCTAGGAGCACATTTATAAACATATAAACAAGCATCTTTTTAAAGCTAATTTTTACTGCAACACTTTGCAGCAACAATATTGCCTACTTTGTACTGAATGGATTTCACTTTCTCTGACGTATACCCACCCCTAAAGCGCCCCCTGTACTCCTAAACAATGGCCTGTTAATGTGGCTTCAAAAAACATGAACAAAGCAGAGACAAGCCTTTAATGTGCTCAGTCATGTTGCTATGTCTGGATCATAAATCAATGATTTTATTCATTAACATGATTGTCAGACAGACCTAGCAAACAATAAATTATAATCAGCTTTGAACTTTAGGACATCCACTAGTGGGAACTGACATTTTGCCATTTATCTTTCCTTAGCAGAGTTAAAATTCCTGACACAGCAGGACTACTAAATTCCTGTTGTTGTCACATCAGAATAATTAAGGACAACATGCCATTCTGTACAACTCTAGGGGTTGTCACTCATACTGTATGATGGAGGCATTTCAGTCACCTGTCATCCCAATTATCAGAGCACTTGGAACCTGTTCAAGGTCTCACCAGCTCTCCAGCTACTTCTACACTCCCAGCATACAATGACACCATTGATTGTTGGGTAATACTGTATGTTTTAATTTAGCAAGATGGGAAATCACAGGTTTGAGAGCTTGAACTACTTTTTTTTTTAATCAAGCACCATTACTTCAAGCTGTAGTAAGGTCGGGCAAAACGCAATAACATTTTCTTAAAATTGCCCACTTTAAAACAATCTCTAACATTAAACTGGCAAACAGAGTTTGTGTGAAATTGATAAATTTTGTGTTCAAAATTATTTTAGTCCTTTAATAAATCATATTTATTATGACAAGGAAACGGTTCTTTTAATGCACATCTCCAAACATTGTGAATACCCTAGCATGAACTGGTTTGGGAATATAGACCCCAGCCAGTCCCAACTTAAAAAGTATTCTCCTTATTAGCACAGCATTTAAAACACATAATCACAACACCAAAATTACATAACAGGGAATCAACAACCTAAAATTCCCTTAAAACACAGAAATAACCCCACAAACTATATATTTTTGCAATCTAAACACCTTCAGTTCATAACAATGCTGCTCTTTTATGCATACATGCAATTCTGGACACGATCTTTAAAGGCATGTCCACCCCCAAAATAAAATCCCCTACCCTCACCGCCAGGTTTATAAGTTAAAAAAAATCTCTGAATTAGACTTACCCAACCTTTTCCCCTTGGCTTTCTCCATACCCGGCAGTCGTGTCTGTAATTGGCTGACTCTCAGCCAATCACAGACGCTGCTGCCGTCTGTGCTAGCCCTATGCTACTTCTAGAAGTATATAGACCTGGCAGTTAGAGTTGGGGGGAGCCCTACACTACAGAAAAAGTTATTTTGGGGGTGGAGATACCCTTTAAGTAAAAAAAAAAAAACACTGAAAATCAAGCGGTATGCCACATGGATGGGTGTACATAAAGATATGGCAACAAACAAACCCGAAAGGGGACCAAGGCATAAGACTACAAAGAAAAAATAGTTTTTCACACTAAACACCCCTACACCCTATAAACATTATATTTTTGGAATCTACATACCATTAGCTACATAACACTTCCATTTTTCATACATAACTGCAATATTCTGGATGCAAATCTTTGTAGAATACCACAATTTTAGGAGATCTAGAAAAATGAAAGAACAAAGAAGATTCAATGAGTGAAATATTGCCTAAATCCACAAAACAAACAAAGTAAAAACCTCCCCTAAATATCGATCTCCATATATACTGAATCAAACGGTAAACCACATGTATGGGTGAACAAACAGACATTGCTACCAACTAACTCCAAAGGGGACCAAGGTATAAGTACAATTACAGAGAAAAAATTCCACCTGCATCCAATTTTTTCATACTAAACTCGTAAATACCCCCCCCCACAAACTACATAACATTCCATTATTTCATACATGCAAAATTCTACACACTGAATTTAGAATTTTGCACCTTTAGCAGATTTTCAGATGCAGTGCTGTATGTTATGATGCTATGCCAAGATTCAAATCTTGGCCAAAAAAAATTCCCACTAAATATGGTTCTTGTACATGCCCCAAATAAAACAGTACCCTACTTGCATCAGTGCACACAGAAACACGATCAGAAAAAAGCAATACATAACTTTGGGGCTGTGCTCTAAGTGCATACTTGCATTTAACAGACTAAACCCCTCCTTAACTGGGAAATAATCATCAAAATATATATTACTGCAATCTACACAATTTTAGCTACATATGTTATGTGCAGAGTTCTAGATGCAATTCCTCGTAAATAAAAAAAACCCACTAAATATCAATCTCCAAAAATCAAACAGTATGCCACATGTGTGGGTGTACATATGCCACATGTGTGGGTGTCCATAGAGACTCAGCCACCAACTAACCTCAAATGGGACCAGGGCAAGTGCAATAACAAAGAGTAAATTCAACCAACTCTATTTTAAAAAGCTTTTAGTTTTTAAAAAAAAACACCCACCAAACTCACCCATCGCCCATACACTATTTTTACTTAGATTTTTCAGACAAAACAATCCCAAACATGATATATTATTGTAATCTACATACGTTTATCTACATAATGATGCTATTGTTTTACAACCATGTGCGGAATTCCAGAAGCAATTGTCTCTAAAAAAAAATGAAGAAAAAGGAAGAATCAAAGTAAGAAATCTTTGCACACCAGAGACACAGCAACCAACTAACCCCAAATAGGACAAGGCATAAGTGTGATTACAGAAATAAAAATAACCAGCTATTATTTAGAATAGCTTTTTAGTTTTTCAAACTAACACCCCCTCAAACTCACAAACTATATATCTTTAGAACCTAAACACTTTCAGCTATATGACCCAATAATCCTTTTATACATACATGCAGATTTCTGTACAGTTATTTTAAGAAAAATGCACTTTTCACAGATATTCGGGGGGGAGAAGAAAGGAAGGTTCAAACTTACAAATCTTGACCAAACCTTCAATACAAATGAAAAAGTCCTCTAAATATTGATCTCCCAGATGTCCTAAAAAAATTACCCTACTTGCATCAATGCATGCCAAGACACTGCCAGGAAAAAACCCAAAAGGAGACAATGTATGATTTTGGGGCTTTACTTTAAAGGGCACACTTTGTGCTCAAACAATCTATTTTGCTTAAAGGGAATGTACAGGGTAAATCAAAGTTCAGTCCATTGCGAAGCTGTACCTCCAAACCACACAGTTTTCATTTTTCTAAGCCATTGACAAAGCTTACCTTTCCCAGTTTACTTGCTGTCCCTCCCTCCTCCACTGTAATATTATTTTAATCCACTGCCCCTGTGAGACTTGCTGGACATGATTCTTATCCAGTCAATCAGTACTGCCCTGCTAGCTGTATATTACACTTTCGCTTTAAGTTTAAGGTGTATCATATTGACTTCCCCTTTAACTTTAAAGTGTATATTAACTTTCCCTTTAACTTTAAAGTGTATCATATTGACTTTCCCTTTAAATTTAAAGTGTAACATATTAGCTTCCCCTTTACTAATGGGGTACATCTCACATTAATATATATTTTTAGGGTAAATGCCCAAACATAATTTGCTTCTCTCCACTGTAATCTCATTTTTAATCCACTGCCCTGCTGGACATGATTCTATCCAGTCTTCAGTACTGTCCCTGCTAGCTGTATATTACACTTTCGCTTTACTTGTGAAGTGTATCATATTGACTTCCCCTTTAACTTTAAAGTGTATAATATTAAAGGGGAAGTTCAGTGCAAATCAATATGCTTTCAAAAAAAAGAGGAGTATTTTTTCATCTCAATGACCTTAATCTGCCAATTCAGCATTTTGTCTTTGGTATAAATAAAATGCTTCCGAAATCTGACTTCCTGTTTGCAGGACCTAAGTAGAGACCCTTTTGATCTTGCCCTTCACCCAGCGCCTGGGTTTGATTTAGTTGCTCAGTAGAGATCTGAGCATGTTGACCCATCCACAGCCATCAGTAGAAATTACGGTTAGTAACATTTCAGGAAGTGGTGCATCCTGGGAAGACAGAAGACCGTTAGAACCTGAAATGTCAGCTCACTAATGTTAACAGCAGGGAAAAGCAAAGGGTATGAAATCAACTGATTTTCAAAATGGGAGAGAATAACTAAGAAGGCATTACACAAACTAACAATTTCACAAATATTGATAATTTCCACTGAACTGTCCCTTTAACTTCCCCTTTAACTTTAAAGTGTATCATATGACTTCCCCTTTAAATTTAAAGTGTAACATAACTTCCCCTTTAATATGGGGTACAAATCTTCTCACATTATATATTTTTTAGGGAAATTCCCAAACATAATTTGCTTCAAAATTTTGACATTTGCAATACCCCTTAATAGTGACTAGTTGTACAACAATAACACCAATTACTGCAATTGACCAAAATGAATTATCACATGCATGTCCGCCCCTAGAAAACAAAAATTTATTCTTGCAAAAATAAAAAAGCTGATACAATGAATAAGCTAATCCTTGTTTTGTTTGCATGCCATATCGCTTTTGGGGGGGTTGTATACTGTACCATTAAGATTTAATTAATGTTTAAAGGTGCTTACGCATAAAATTAAATGGCTTACTATATGGGCTAGTTGATTAAGGAGGCGTGTCTCCAGAAACTCATTAGATGTGCCCCATTGTCCACTTCAACATTTTTTTTTTAAAGGAAGTGCGGCCTTGTTTTCTCGCTCCTCTTTAAATCGTACCTGTGCAAAATCTTTTGCTTGCATGTGTATAGAGGCTTAGTTTGCCATCTCTTAACAACATTCTAAAATATGATGATTCTCAGGGGACATTTGCACAACTCAAAAAATCTAATTTTTTTCACGGATTATGTGCTTTTTTTTTTTTTACTATTTAGTGGGAATGATAATGAGCTTTGGAATATGGGATAAGAATGCTGTTTCCTAATTGAGATCCAATCGGGAAAAAAAACATTTCCCCGGAAACTTTTCCACAAGTGATTTTTTTTCTTTCTTGGCAAAGATCACTTAATGATAAGTACTGATCACCTACATGTACGGATGGTCGGCCCTATCTTTTGATTCATGCTACAGTTACACTTCGCCACACATACTAAACGGAGATCAACAGTGTTCGCAGTCCAGTACCTCCACTGGACAATTATAAAGAGCCTAAGGGAAGACCCCCGGGGGAAGAGGAAGTCCGTCTGACATCATTGGGCTCTCCCTTTTTAGTTTACCATTAAGTCCTGCTATCCTTGCCACGCCGTCTGTCTCCTATACAGCTTTATGAGCTCTTCACAGCTTGTGCAGCAATAAAGGAGGTTAGTTTGTGTGGCCGTCATTGGCCATGACATCTCCATCGTAAACGGGGCGGATTGAAGAAGAGAAATGCGAACATACGGTAAAATATCTTCTTTTATGAATGAAGGGAGACAGGTAAGTATTGCAAGAGTAGAGTTTTGGAGGGGGTCTAGATTTGGGGGTAGAAAAATTGCAGGGGTGGACATGCCCTTTAAGCAGCATTCCGGTTAAACTTTGAAATGTTCAAACAATGTTCATGAATGAGAACTCTACAAATGGAATTATCACATTTAAGCTCTTGGGAACATGGAAAAGTCAGAATACAGATTACCACAATGAAGAAGTTAGTACAGTATAATGGAAATGCTTTTATTGAACAGTAATTTATGTACATGCGTGGAAGCCATGAGTATCAATCAGCAATTGACAAAACCAGACATGTTTTTCTATTCATCACTGACATACACTGGGTTCGGATGTCACACCCCCATTGAATTACAGAAACTGAATGGGACAGACATTAGAAAGAAAAGTAGGCGCAGGTTTTTAAACTAGAGATGTGCAGACACTCACTTTAAGATTTGTGCAGCCTTTAGTTTAGCTGAGGTTTGTTTGTAGGGTGTAGTTGGCCTATAAATTTCATATTAATGTTTGAGTTTATACGAAAAGTTTGTTGCACATTCTCACATTAACCTGTGGCCCCATTCAGGAGGAATCACCTTGTTGTGGGTACACGCTCTGTCGTTTCTGGCCCAGGTCCTTAAAGGGTATGTCACCCTTGAAATAATTTTTTATATGTCATTCCCCTGTCCCCCAGCCCCAACCGCTACTTTTATTTTATTAGAAAATGCCCCAAACTTTACTACCTCCCCTCTTTCCTCCGCCGCGCTGCCGGCACTCTGCTCGCGAGAAAATGAGCAAGCAGAGGGGCGGGACTGGCAGTCGCGTCTTGATTGGCTGAGCGGCAGCCAATCACGGACGGCTGCCAAGGAGTTCATTGCGGACGAGGAAAAGAGGGGAGGTAAGTTAAAAGTTGGGGCACTTTCAAATAAAATAAATAGAGCAGTTGGGGCTGGGGGGACAGGGGGAATGTTACATATAAAGGGGTTTACACTAGGGGGAGGGAAATCCTAATCGGGAGGGAGAGGGAGGGGGAGAGGGTGCATTGCATGCCAAACTTTCCCGGAGGCCAGGTAGAGGCAGAGTCCTATATGGACTCTGCTATCTCTGGTGGACAGTTTTTGGGACTTTGGGGGGGACTACAGAGAACATATGGAGTGGGATGTGAGGTGAAGTATTAAATACACTACAGATGGGCCAGTAGTGGGGGGATTATAGTTTTGGGGTGACATGCCCTTATATATGGCTTTCAGGGCAACACCAGCAGAGGGAATGGGGAGTTTGTTGTGGTTTTTCGTTAATAGCTGCAGATTGCGCTGTACCACCATGCAATTTTTTGGCCCAACCGGTAGTTTCAGTGTAGCTTGGGCCCGTGACACCTTTTGTTTGAATGGCGATTGGACGCATCCGAAAAACCACAGGATCGTACGTCATGGCGAACTGTCAGCTGCGGGAAAGTGAGCGCCCCTCTCCTGGCTGGTCTACAGGAGGTTGTGGGGTGTTGGTGCCATGGGTAGAACAGGAAGGCGTACAAACCCGTTAGATTCTAGTTTCATTAAATAAAGTTGTCTTTATTAATAAATTTGCAGGTGGTTATCCATCAGGAATGTGGGATTAGAGTTAAATGGTTCGGTTCAGTTCCCGCTATCCAATCCCTGTGTCTGTGTAATGTCTTTCCTATGACACATGGTCCACTGGGGCGCTCAAGTGTCCAACAGAAGTTTATGGATCCTTCCCCTGGCGGTCCCCCGTCACTATGTTGTAAGACACCTCACACATATCAGTTATTACAGATGATAGAAGAAAATCAGAGATAATCTACAGAACCAAACAACCCACCACTCCCACACAGAGAACCGCCCTTCCCATCTCATTGAGAATTCACAGAGGGGCGGGACCGGGGCGGGATCCCAATCATGTGGATCTGTGTGTAATCGTCTTCCTTATGACACTGTTGGGGTCCCTGGGGCGCCGTGTCGCTAGACAGAAAGATTATGTGATCTTTCTGTGCCGCCCGACCGTCACCTAGTGGTAGCCTTCCACTCGATACGATTAGAAAATAGAATCTAGAACCCCCAACCCCCATCCGAGTTACCATCAGTGACTACTCTTGTTTGCCCTTGTCCCATTTCCATCATTACAGTAAGGGCAGGGAACGGGGGCGTATACCTGCAACCTATGTGGAGTCCATGGAAGATCCCGGTCCTCTGGGACAAATGTTTGGTGACTCCGCGTATACTAGTATACACGAGACTGTATTGCACAGCGTCCGTAGTTTCATCCTGTAAGACCCATGGATACCGATCACTTATATTGGTGTTGTATCCTTTTTCACCTACCAGGTAATTACAGTACGATTCAATATACCATGTGCTACCTAGGATATAAACCGTACTGGACAAGTGTTATCAATAATATGATAGAAATGTATCTATCAGTGTTATCCCCTTATACGTAATATATAATGTGGTATCCATATATAATTCATACATAATGATGATATACTATATATATCTAATGTGTTATCTAATATAATTACATAATGTGTAATATATCTGTGTTATGTTATCCTAGTATAGCTGGTTAGACTATATTATAATTGGCATGTTTAGTACGATATATATATATTATAGTATATACTTTATAGGAATAATATAAGCTGTTGTAGACTATATTATAATGTCGCTTATAACTGATATATACTGTGTTATACTTATCTAGTGGGTTCCTATAAACTGTTAATACTATATAGTTGACTATATTATAATAGCATATATACTGTTATCTTTATACTAGGACAGTAAGGTTATTCAATGTTAAGGCTGTGTACTATTATAGAGAGACGACTGGCGGTGTATAATGTGTTATACTATTGTATATAAATGTTATCCTATAATACCTGTGTTATACATATATAAGTTTATATATATAATATATTTTATGTGTTACATATAATGTCTATGTAAATACATGGTGTGATCCTATATATACTTGTTATATCTGTTATCCTATATATAACATAATGTTTATCCTATGTATAATGTGTTATCCTGTAGGTGCACTTAATGGTTATACTATATTATCTATGTGTACAGTGATCTATATCTGTACAGTTATAAGAAATCCAGTCAGACTGGCTACCATGGCAATCTGACCTTCATCCTCTGGTTGGAATACCTGTGTGAAAATCATTGTGAGGGAGTTATGTTATTAGGCAGAGTTCTGGTGGAGGTTGTTAGGTGTTGAGAGTTGAGTTAGCAGGGGAGGGAGTATGTTCGTTGGGAGAGGGAGTTAGTTCAGTTAGGGATGTTGGCAGGTTGGTGAGAGGTGATAGTTCAGTGTGGTATTTCAGGTGGGTTAGATGTCAGGTGGATGAGGTATATGTTGGAGTATCAGGTTTGGTGAGAGTTGAGTTGTTCAGGTTGTGTGAGAGGTAAGTTTTTGTTGGTGGAGGTATGTTTTTGTTAGTTATGTCAGGGCGTTGGTGGAGAGTGTAAGTTATGTTCGTGTTGGTGAGAGGTAAGTTATGTTGCAGGTTGGTGAGAGGGTAGTTATGTTAGGATTGGTGAGAGGTAAGTTTGTTCAGGTGGTGAGGTAAAGTTAAGATCAGGTTGGTGTGAGGTAAGTTATGTTCTGGTTGGTTGTAGAGTAAAGTTGCAAGATGGTTCCAAGAAAAGTGGATTCGAACTCAGGACTCGTGCTGCAAGTATAATGACAACTCACGGAGCCACCATGTTGCCGGACCCATGTTATAAAGGTACAACATTATAATCACTGTGAAATCGAACACTGGGACTGTCATTCCAATTTATTAACTACAGCTGCCCAATACCTCTCTCATCCACCACCTGGATTTCATACAGAATGAAATGCCTGCGTCTGTGGTCAATGTTACCAGCCCTTGGCCACATACATATTCCCCATGATAGCTCTCACAAGCTTGATCAGTTAGATTTGTATAGAGCATACTACCTCCAATTTGTGTCTAACTCTATGCAAGACACTTCCCAAATCACCCTCTGTTCAAAGTTGTGATGAAGAACATTCCTTGAACTTATAAAACTTCCACAACATTCTTATCTCGTGCCTTGCAATGAAGGGCTGCAGGTTTGCAATTTTGTTCATAAAATGTGTGTCCCTTTAAGTTGCTTTTGCTAATCCAGTATTGTTTGCAGTGTATATTTTATATCCTTCCCTAGATACATGCAGAACCTTAATTCTAATTTTCTCCCCAAGACAATTAGATATTCTAGTATATAAATGTAATGTAGTCACACAGCCTAGGAGATACAAGAAAACCGGATTGTCCCTTTACTGTTAGCTAATATTGACTACTGCATCTAGCAAGTAATTATCCTATTCCCCTAACCAGTGCTTCACTCTCCTGGATTTACATTTCATTGAGTTTCGTTCAGTGCACCACTATCATCCTCTCTACTACCGGTCCTTACTTTAATGACAGAAATATAACTCTGCTTCATTATGTGTGGTGTTGTTAACAATGTCAGGCTTGACACATAACGATTTATATTGGGGGTAATTACGATCACTCTTGTACTGCAGCATATAAGACTTTCCTCACCATGCCTGTTATTTCTATGTATGTATACATCTGTAAAATCTGTTTAGTCTAACAACATCTGGATGACAGTTTCAATGATCACTGACTACAAATTGGAATATATGTCCATTTAGATACCCATGTTACACTGAATACTGTACCAAATCTGGGTTGCTGGGAATGAGAAGGGAAAGGCAAATCTCTATCTTTATAAAATGCTAGTGGTGTTCCAGCATGGTTAATATGAGATCTACGCTCTCCAAGTGCAGTGTAGTGAGTAAATGGTTTGTTCCATAGTGACTAATCCCAAGCCTAATCCTCGTATCAGTCATTCGCCTAATAGAAGCCGCAACAGAAAATCCTGGCCAAGACTTCTAACACAAAAAGAGAAAGACCATTAGGATCTGTCATTATGTGGTACGTTTGCTTTATGTGTTTAAATAGCATTAGGAAGCCTAGTAACTGTGGCAGCACTGAACAATCAGAAAACGCTCTGCTTAACGCAACATTGAAACATTTTCCATTTCTGATACTGGCAACATCTAGTTGACGTTCCATCAAATGGTCATTTGCTTATGGCAAATGGCATCTGTAGACCTTGTAAGAAAATATTTACTATTGCTGAAGGATTGTAACTCCGTAACACAACATAAAACTACTAGAAGAAAAAATGTACTCACTCCCCTACGTACTCGCATCTTGTGCTATAACATTATGTTGATAAGATGACAGAAGATTGTGTTCTTTCAGCCACTTTCCCATGGAACCATGAACACAGTTTTATTGCTTTATTTATGTCAGCTAGATTTAAGAAAGTTATGAACTGCCCTGAACCACGTAGTCCCTCGCAACACCCACTTATTCTTATAGTACAGTATCCTATCCTGTGCACCCACTGCACACGTTTTTCATTCATTTGGAAGTCAATCTGCCGCCTTTTTCGGGTGGTTGTTTAATTGTTTGACTGCAGTGTTCTCCCCAGAATTTTTTTTCCTGCCAGGTGGCATGAAAAAGTAGCCGGTGCGGTAGGACAGGGAATTTGGTGGTATGAAAATGTTCTCTCATCATGCTCATTATATATGTCAGATGTCTAACTTTCATCCCACTAGATGTTTGGAACTAACTCCCAGCATTCCGTGTTTAGAATGCAGGGATTTGTAGTTTGTAAATATCTGCAGGGAGTTGTAGTTCTGCACTTCCTGAAGGTAACCCATTTACAGAGGCCGCACAAGCACGTGACCCTTTTGTTGGCCTTGGAGATCTTGGAAAGCTTTTACATGCTAAATATAGTCCCTTGCAGATGTGTACAAAGGTTCTGACTGAGCATTTTTGGCGGGAGTTTTTTATTCTGAACCTATTGATACACCTATTAAACCTACTTCCTAAATTCCTTTAAATCACAAGTGTTCTCTCAGCATTTTTTTCCAGCCGGGTGGGCACTGAAAAATTGCCGGTGGGCCGCCCGGCTAAAAGACCCTAGGGAGAACACTGGACGGCTGAAACTGACTGTCCATATATCATTTTCCAGAAGGACTAAATGATGGGAATATAATGAGGGGCTTATCCTGTAATCTTCGGGGATTTAACTTCGACCGTGAACCTGGCAACAGCTTTAATGTCAATTCACTTGCTGCATAACACACAGGCACTGATTTCAATCAAGCGATTGCCACTGATGAAGCACTTGTCCAGAATAGTTATAAAAAAATAAGTTGTCATATTACAGTAATCATAAGGCTAAAATGCATTTTTCCCAGTTTTAACTCAGCAATTGTTGAAGTCGAAAGAAGAATAACATAATGACCAGTATAACATTGAAAAGGCACATGGGTTTCCGCTATCAGGATTTCATGAAGCTGGAAAAGTATTGTGGTTTGGGAGGTGGGAAGGTAAAATTACATTCATCTGGTGGACCCTTTTAAAGACACTTTTTCTTAAACCACGATTTAAGGAAACTATATAACCACATTGTTTAGACTCCATAATCTGAAAGCATCCCCCATAAGAATGTAAAAAAGCATACCCTTTAACTGTAAATTGAGCAATCTCTGTAAAAGCATGAATATAATGTACTCCCCTGAAGAACCCGATAAGCATTGGGCATGTACAGCGTCTGCCTCACTTCCTTACTTTAGTCACATGTGTAAATGGACGTAAAAGGATTGCTATAGACTTCTAGTAGGTGTGACCTGCTGTACCACTTTCCTGCAGTAGCCTAAAGACCAACTCCCAACCCTCAAATAAACATCTTTTCGAAAGAATGGCCTCTTTACATATGTTTGTATATAATCATATTTGTTCCGATGAATTCCATTACTGTTTTCCTCTATGCTCTGGCTGCCTCATGAACTGAGCAATTTAGAAATTTGTACTCGCATTTACTGACGCTGGGCATGCTCAGAAATGCAGACAGGCGATTACATTCAGTCATTGGCTGTGATGTTAACAGTTCCAATCCACAACTGACATTTACTAACTGGAAAACCAGAAGCAAACTTGGGGAGCAAACGGGAACATTTGTTCAGGATTTAAGGTTAGACTTATATATTTCACATTTCAAACTATTCTCGTTTGTGGTTTTTTGGGGGGTGATTTACCTTAATGTAGTTTTCATTTGGTGCTGGACATGCCCTTTAATAAATGTACAAGAACACAATGGTCAGTGACCACAACTGTGTTCTACTGGAAAATGCTGAGAACTAAAACACAAACCCCATGTTTTCGGAAGGTAATTTCAGCACCCACATCAGAACGAGATGCTCCTGCTTCTGGTCCGTTGTTGTTTCTGATGCTTTCGCTGTCCTTTAAACCGTGGACCCCCATTTAATTTGGAATCTACAAGCTCGCCACATGCCTAATTGCAAAGCATCCATCATCTCAAGGGACCCCGTTTGACATCCCTTCAATACCCCTGCTTTAACCAATGTATTCAGTAACTCTCAAGTTATATGTACTTACTAAATCAGATTTTCACGCTACATTCAGATACAATGTGATTGAAACTAATTTCCTTTAAATGAAAATGCCCGTTGGTAACAAACTGAATGTATTACCATCTCTGTGTAGACTGACATGACATATGTACTAAAATTAGATTAATCATAGATGAACACAACGTAATGTGCTGGTTAATTGGATTAGACAATGGATTTGCTAAAACACCTATTCAATGCGATTAGTTTTATTTTGGGTCATATTCGGGAATAGCCATTTTCAAAAATTTAAAATATTTATTTAAAAATAAAATTGATCAGAAATGCCTGGGTTGCATATTGATCTTAAAAGCTAAGGAATTTTTACACTTGATGGCCAGCACAAGACTGCTTTGTTCACAAGTTTTTCAAGATTGTATTTTGAAAATCATTCGCACCTAGCTTCTAATCTTACGATCCAATTAACTGACGTCAGTCAAAGCCGGTTCAAAAATAACAAAACTGCCTCATCTGCTGCTGTGGCGTGTGTTAAGAAAGTGTGAGAATCATGCAGAGGAGTCCTATACCTGCTGGAGACGGATTGGGTTCTTGTGATTTTATAGCATCTTGAAAGGTAAGTATCAAATGAAAAGAGGTTGGGGATATTTTAAGATGAGGAGAGCCTTTCTAGCTGTATGTTTAATTTACTTTTATTGATTCAGTCTATCCGCTGTTTTCAAATTAAAAAAAAACAAAAAACACTTGCGACCCCAAAAGTTTATTCTGTGAACAATGCCAGGGACTGAAAGAGCGGCATTAAAAAACCTGACCAGTTGATTTACATCCTGTACGGGAAACATTTTAAATGCTAGAATTACTCTGATGTCCAGGTGTATTCATTAATCCATTAAGAAAAAATATTGTGTAATGGTTTTTATATTGCCAGTGGATACATTTGCAAATATTTTGAACGGTGTTACAATGATCTTTTTATAGATAGTTCGTATTTGTATTCCTGTGGTGAACTGGGATAAGGAATTTTTATGTAAAAGATAACGTAATATTCTGCTCATCAACAACTAGAAGACAACTTGGATCTATCTCTTATAAATGCTTTTACTATATTTAATATGTCATGAAACCTCTCTGATAATATGGTTTTGTGGAAAGGTTTGGTTATCAAGGCTGTATAGCCAATAAACTGCTTATTCCCTTTAGAGTGGCATCAGTATGGCATCAGTTACGTATAATATTGGTGAGATGCCGAAACTCACCAGTTTCGTCTGCACATCCTTTCGGATTCCGGATCTTGGAAAATCAAAAAAAATGTTTACCACGTCGTATCGGTCTATCGCATTTTTGAGGCTATTTTCGAGATTATCAAAATATCCTTGAGTGTTCGATAATGCTTGCTAGCATAAATACGATCCTGGCACTACTTTCGCGTTCTTGCTACTTTTCGAAGATTATTGACGTTTGAGGCTATTCGATAATTAAAGAACATAGGCTCACGACGGTCCGGACCCAATCCTCAGTATTCATCTTCGGGATGTCAGGAATCCGAGGGGTTCTCGTGCTCGAACTAGCGCCGGCATACGCATCTGCTACTAAATATGTGATCATCTCTCTGCGATGTTTTTTTAACGGAATATTCCTTTAAATGCTAGGATTAAACAATGCGCTTATCCGTTGTAGGTTCCTCGGGTGCTAGACTACAGCTCTGATTAATGGCCATCTTCTAAAACTTGTACTCCAAAAAGTAATGCTGTACGGTACAATGAGGCAGGTTAATGCAGCCTCCTTGAATGCTGAGTTTTTGGTTGGAGTTTGGTGGTCTATAAGGACCTAGGTTTCCATCTTATTTATTATCATTTGGTGTGGTTGTTTCTTTGTTTATAACCACTAGTATATCTTTACTGGCATATTGGATATCATTTGCAGCATTAACACAATTTTCTATTTTTATATTTTGCAATCGAAATATGGTGATATATTGTTTGTTGTTTAATCTGCATAATAGTCTGTAAAAATGCCACAGCTATTGTACTGAAATCTATGAAACCGAATTTTTTGTTTGTTTCGTCTGTTTCTTAGAATTTTCAGGTACCCAGGATAACAAACTTTGGTGACTGTTAGAAGGACTTTCTGTTACGTTAACAACTGAACCGAAAATGGTGTATACTTAAATTACTACAGTTCACCTGCCTTACATTTATGTAAGCACTTCCCTCCAAATAAATATCAGGCTACTTATAAGTCCATTGGAAAAAGTTCAAGAGACTGCTTTCTATATATAAGGGTTTTCCTTATCCTGGAGATGTTCCATGTCCCCGGACAGAAATGTTCTGTTCTGTTCTTCACTATCTAAAGCCTCCTTGTAGCCATTCCAGTGAAATAATTTAGTTTACCCGCACTGTTTCTCATTTCCGATATCGGAAAGCAAAAATCAAAAAGAAATAAAAGGGAAAGAACGGTGTTTTGTATTTAGCAATCGCAGTGATGCAACCTGCAGACACCTGCTCTACACTTTTATGGTTTGTAGGCAACCTTGTTATAACATGACTTTTTGAAGAATTCAATTGATTGGACTTGTTTATTTCGAAAAGACCGCTCGCTAATATCAGGAAAGAATATTTGTGCACATCCCTGGCCTGTATTACCACATGCTGTGGATTCTTTGGACCATGTCAAGAGTAATGCGACCTCTTATCTGGAACTTAGCGAGGATTGACAGTTCCTCAGGATTGGGGGTCAGTTTATTCCCTTTTTCTAGTGAGCCACTGATCCTGTTCAGCTCTAAATAGGGGTCTGTTGAATGATTCTGTGGTACATTACTACAGATGCAGGCAATTGAAAAACCGAAATAGTAGGGGTATAGAATAAAATAATAAGAATTTTATAGTTCCTTTCTTATTAAATAGAAAAATGTTTTTGTTTTTGCCATTTGACGACCCTGTGTACATTAATATGCAGTTGTTACCATTTCCGATCACACAGGAGATATCTGATAAATACTGCAACCCTTTGTGGCTACGGCAGACTTTTTTTCACATTTCTCCCCAAATCTCCTTCTTTAGGGAAAATGGAATTAGTAATTTTTCCCAGCTTGACTCAGTCAATTTTCAATATAAGTGCGCTAGCCAACTGGCTAGTAAATATAACATGCGGGTAGAAAACGAAGCATGGACGTATGACAAATAGATTGTTGTATCACTAGTGCTTTGATAAAATAATTTTGTAGTAAAATATACCGCTGTGGACTAGCTAATCAGTGGCATGATCTAATAGTAACCAGAAAGGGGCATCAAAATGTGATGAGAGAAGCCAGATTGGTTTGTACAGTAATAGATTTTATAGTTAAATATACATCAGTATCGTGTATAAAGTTTCTTTTAAAAAACACTGTGAACATTACATGGAACAGGGGAGTTTATAGGATTGGTACTTCCAAAGCGCCCAATATTGTTTCTGTGAGGAGCCCATCAAAGAAACTGATTCTCTTTCCATTCCTTTTCTCCTGCTTCAGCCTATCGTTTAAAACAGGAATAGTCCGGACTAACCGGGAATGAACTGTTGTGCTGTATCTTCCTCAACAAAAGGATATTGGAGGTAGGAATAATCATCCAACCTCCCTGCCCCAGGTACTTTACATTTTGTATAGTTATCCTTTAATGACCCCTGATTATTACACTTTACAGAAACCCAAGCCACCTTGTGTTTTAATTCGTCTGGTCCGTATAACCTGGCCCTTCAGTGTCTGCACCAATAACCGCATTACTGTATTTCTTTCCTGAATGTTTTTCCAATAAAGAATAAACAACATTATGGGTCGACGTACAAATATAAATATTGAATGTTTTGTTTGTGTGTTTCTTTAATATGAAAGTTTATTTTTACATTTATCCTTGGGGGTCATAACTGGGCAGGCAATAACTATGTTTTGTTCTGATAGACTTGGTATAAAAAAAAAAAAAAAAAAACATAAACACTCTAATAGCCTTTTCTACAATAGTGAGACTAAATCGGTATTATTTTGTGTTTTATTTGAACTTACCCAGAAATCCCCTATTCTTTGCTTTGCCTATCTTGAAGTAACATAAAATCACTGTGCAATGTAAAAGAATAAGAAGCATTTGGCCGACCCCAATGCACCAGGGTTAATAGCTCTAAGTTCCGAACAGGAGCGCAAACATATCTTTCCCTAAGTCTTTAATGGAGTTTCATTAACCAGTTATTTGTTAATGTTGGGTTAATATACGTCCAATATAAAACAACCTGTAATGCAAGCCTGGAGAACAATCTGCAGCCTAGGGTCCAGAATCTAAATAGAAGGGCACATACTGCAAAATCATGATATGTTAGATTCTGGATTTGCCTTGTATATATTATCTCTTATTTTTGTAGGCTGACCCTATATAAGCAATGCATTTTATCTTCTCTGGCTACAAAACATATTATAGTAATATCTACTGTGGCAGTAATTGTCCATTTATCTCTCCTACATGGCGTTTGAGATCACATCCAAGGAATTTAAAAAAAATTCACGTCTTCGATACAGAACTTGTATACCCTTATTCAGTGGTATCAGTTTGGGCTTGGCCTGCCACCAATGGCCAAAATGTCCAATTATCTTCTAAAATGGCCGCTCGTATTACAGGCACTCATTGCTGGAATTGAGCAGTAACTGGGTGTATGGTTTGGGCTGCACCTGCACATATTTCATGGTTCATAGTTTTATCAGTTTAGCTATTGTGACTGGGTGTATTATTTTGGTCGGCCTTCTTTAAATCAGGTAATTTTTAATGCTGTTTTGTCACCAGTTACAATCCCAACCCCAAGAAAGATCTAAATTGTGAGACCGAGATTACTTTTTTGTTAAAATGTATTTTTCAAAAACAAAGTTCCATTGCAAAGGAGCCAATAATCCTGCTTGAAATAACAAGCTTCTCATGTATATGTCTACCCGTCTACGATCTACTATGTATATCTATGTATCATTGTGCGTTATTTTAGCTGAACATGATTCTGCTATATTCAGTGTTCATAAGGCATCTATAGTGGAGAATTTATTTTTTTTGTTTCTATGTGTTCCATAATTCCCCAACCCCTAGAGTAACTTTATTTTCTTCAGTTTCCTCCTCTGTCCCCAGATATACAAGTTAATAAGAATGAAGATTCAATACACCACTCCTGTTTAAGCTTTCAATCAAATCCCCTAACAGCATGCCGTATAATGTGTAGGCTTACCCAAGATTTACAGCCAGTCTCCATACTCTCCTTCCAGAGCACTAAAAAGCTTGCAAAATGCTGTGTTAAAAACAACGAAAGATAGAGAGAATCCCCTTCCTCCTGTTCAACCAAATTTATGCCTATCAAAGGGAGACGGGCCTTGCAGTGATAAAGCAGGACTCGCTCTTTTTCTAACTAACCCCCCCCCATTCCTTCGTAACAATTATATTCCAGAACAACAGAAAAACTTCCTTTCACAGACTTTTCGTTTTGTTTACAAGAAGAGTGATGTTCATGTGTAGTAGGATTTAATGCCCATGATCAGCTGCGATTATATAAATGGGTGAATTACCGAGAGTGGAGGGGGAGTGGGGAGCTCTTGCATAAATCATAGAGGAGGTTGAATATAGGCAGAATACACTAACCTTTAATGTCTGGATTGGAGCAATGTATAATTCACTGTAGATGAACCTTTAAGGGCCTGTCCCCCCAAAACTAATAGGTACCCACTATGGCCCCACTCTGTAGTTTAATATAATCCTTACTTACATCAACAGCTCCAAATGGTTCCCTGGATCCCCCCAAAGTCCAAAAACGGACCACCAGGGATAGTAGAGTCCCTATAGGACTCTGCCCTCCTGTCTCTCTCCGGAGAATTGCATGCGCACTGCAGGCCTCCCCCCTCTCCCTTCCCTCCCTTGAGGTAATCTAAAATATTTTTTTTGACTTTAGTTACCCTTTAAATATGGCTGGCCACCGTAATTGGATAAGTCGATCATTAGGTTGTGTACCTGGGTCTGGTTGAGGGGGTATGGTCTTTTTTGTTTTTTACAACAATCCTAAAATTATCTTTTATTGGGAATAAATCTAAATAAATTTTTTTTGGACTTTAGTTACCATTTAAATATGCTAACATTGGGAATGGAAAGGTGGTCAGTAGGTGGGTGTACCTGGGTCTGTGTTGGGGGGTTGGGGTATCCCATTTGTATTTATGACCATGAAGAAAACTGTTTCGAAATATCCATTTGAGGATTGTTACCATTATATCTATGGGAAAAACAGTCGGAAATTCGCAGATACGCCGTACTCGTCTGCGGATCCTTAGCTATAAGATAGCCCACTTCTCTATAGCCTATGTCTTTAGCCTCAAAACCTGTGGGAGGATATATGGTCCCAAAAAGCAATAAGAAGACAACGGAAGCCGAATAATAGAAAGAACAGTCCTTGGCTTTTAATAATAATATATCCAGCCATTTATACATTAACAGAGATAATGCATTAAAGCCAATTGTAGCAAAGTTTAGCAAAAAACTACTTGGTCTATAATTCCGCTTGTGTTTTCCCTTACAAGCAATCTGTGCCATACATCATCTCTAGCATTTGAATTTGTGCATGATCCTCTTGCACATCCAGTTTAGTTCAAATTGCTGACATACCTTTATTCCCATTGTCTGCTGCTTTAAAGCGAGCCGCTTCTCGCTCCCCTAGACACAACACAGCCACAAACCCTATAGGACTGCATTATAATACCATCAGCAGAAGGGCCCAAAAGAGAATTACTCTTGCGGATCCCACCCTTTGGTATACAACTTTTCCTTTCCTCTGCCCCCAGTCCCCGACAGGCAATTCCAGCAAACCTCCAACTTGGAAGGAGACCTCCACCACACTCACTGCAAACAAGGTTTATTTCAGTCATCTGAGGCCATTAAACAAATCAATTGTGGCCTCCAGCCTAACCCTCACCTGATTGGTCACAATCTACCCTTGTTTTTGTGTGTGCCTTATATGCCAGAGTGTTCCTCTCCTAATGCTCCTCTCACTTTAGGGTTGAGTATAGCGGTCCCAATAGACCGGGGTGGCATGCGACTTGGCATGAGTATTTTTGTGTATATCTACACCTGACTTTACATTTGTTTTAAGCTATGCTTTACTTTAAGGATATATCATCAGCTGTTCCATTTTAATTTTTTCAGCCTGATTGATACAACTAAACCAATTTAAAATTTTTAAAAAATAATTTGTGCTGTTTTATCTAATTTTAAAAAAAAAACTAACGTAAGCCGCATCCTGTCTCACTGCTCTCAGAAATAAAATATTGCAACTCTTCTTTACCCCATAAATCTAAACTGTTATGTATCACACAGTTCCATCTATGATCCCCGTCCATGACTCGCTTAACACAAGCAACAAACCTCTTTTTTGAATAACATGGAGCATCAAACTGTGGATCATTCTTGAGTCCTGAATTGCTGACAGCATTTCACGTTGGGCACATTCGGTTTTTGTTTCCTGTTTATTAAGCGGAAGCTTCAGTATCATTTTCATGCTGGACTCAATTGACCTCAACTAAACGTCCATCCCATTTGCCACGAAAAACATTTTTCATTTACGCTAGCAGTTAATACCCATGAGTAAGCCACGTGGACCTGGGTAGTTTTTACATTTAGTGGCAAGATAGCTATTCGCTCTCATTCATAATGTACGTTCAGGTACAGGCAATGTTTGGAACATTATGATTTGTTTACAGGCACTGGTCGCCTATAGACCATGAAGAGTTCCTTCCTTAAAGGGATAATATACTCTTAAAAATATCTTACTGTGGATACCAAGTCATTTTCAGACCATTGTGTGTTTGGCAATTGGTGATTGCAGTTTTTTCTGTCTGTTAACTGAAAGAAATTGCAGTATATTATTGCTTTATAATATATATATTTCCCTCTCTCCCTCTACCCTTAAATCTTAAATAATATTTTTTCTTGCACATTCCTATTTCCTACTCTCTTTTGTAGGGTTTGGTTTAATTGAGGAATTTCCTTCACCTTGTAATTTACCTTTGCTTAAAAGAAGGGAAACTGTGCATAAATTGGCCCAAGCTTAAAACCAGGGATCATCTTTAGTATTAGACTTTACCTGTGTCAGTGGCTTTTGTCTGTATTTGCTGGTGGGGGTTACATCTAAAACTATACAGTGATATTCAATAAAAGTTCTATCGTTAAAATGTTGCTCATTTTGCCTTTCCCATCAGATTTACTTTTCAATGTAAGGGCATGTCCCCCTTAATAAAACTTTTAGCATATAAATAGAATACATTCCCCGCAGCCCAACCACATAACATTAATAAGAAAGTCACCAGATGTTTACTTCCCTTCCCTCTCTCCTCCGACGCCCGGCCCGGCCTTCTGCTTGCAAGACACTGCAACAGGGGGCGGGCCGTCAGACCGCGATCCGTGATAGGCTGAGAGGCGCCAATCACAGACGCGGCTGACGGCTTTCGCAACTGCCCGGGGGAGAGAGGGAAGGTAACGTAGATTCTGGGGACTTCTTAAAATTATTTTTTTTGGCGGTTAGGCTGGGGGCAACATTTCTTATAAACGGCCAGGTGTTTTTAATGGTAGGGGAGGGATACAAAACGGGAGGGAGACGAGGGGGAGAAGGGCTTGCATGACGCATGCCAAACCTCTGCCGGAGCCAGATAGGAGGCCAGAGTCCCCTATATGGACTCTGCTATCCTCCGGTGGGCAGTTTTTTGGGACTTTGGGGGGGATCTATGGAACCTTAGGGAACTTAAGGATTTTACTACATTCATGTGGGGCCTTAGTGGGGGGGATTATAGTTTTTGGGGGTGGACATGCCCTTTAAATAAGCTCGATGGGTTGTGCAAAATTGCACCATTGGTTAACGATAGAACTGTTCTTGAATCTCCTGATAGTTTGCTGATTCTCCTTTAAAGTCATGTCCCCCTCCACCCCCAACTATAAGCCCCCAACTACTTGCCCCATCATGTAGTGTATTTTAACTCCTTCCCACAATCCCAGCTCCATATGGTCGCCGTAGTCCCCCCCCCCCCAAAGTCCCAAAAACTGCCCACCATGAGGTATAGCAAGTCCATATAGGACTCTGCCCTCCTACCCCTGGCCTCCGGGAGAATTTTGGCAGGCGACGGCAGGAGCCCTTCTCCCTTTCCCTCCCTCCCTCTCAGGATTCCGCCCCCTAGCGTTAAACCCTTATATATAGGATTCCCCCTTCCCACCAACCGTATATTAATATTCTAGAAAGCTCCCCAACTTTATTTCCTTCCCTCTTTCCCCCGCCGAAATGAACTCCTGACAGCCGCGTCCGTGATTGCGGCGCTCAGCCATTCCAGACGCCAACTGACGGGCCCGCCCCTCTGCTTGCCATTTCTTGCCAGCAGAGGGCCGGCTTGGTGGAGGGAAAGAGGGGGAGGTAAGTTAGTTTGGGGAACTTTCTAAGTATAAATATAGCATTTGTTCTTGGGGACAGGGGAATCATATCCCAAAATTAATTTTTGGTGGCCTCCCCTTTAATTAATAATTATATTTACTTAAATGTGTTTGCTACTGACATGGTTTCCTACATCTAACTGGGACATATCAAACTGCAGGTTCCATATTTATAAAGAATCCTATTTGTTCATCCAATATCAATCCTTTTAATGGCCACAGTGTTTTATTTTACTGCGTCATTGTAACCTGTGTCAGTATTTTTAGTGGTTATTTTACAACCACAACGCAAAATAACGCCAGCGCCATCAACCTGGGTCCAATACTTGATTGGTATTAAAAAACCACTGCATGTAAAAAATGACCACTGTGGCTGAAAAAATACACTAAGACCAGGTGTATTTTAAACAACTGCAATAAAGGATAACGATCAATAATAATCTATAGCAATCCTTTATAATAGGCCCGTTCCCCAAGTGTCTGAGTAACAACCCTTGCAAACCATTTGTCCTTTGGATGAATTTTTCTGACCTTGAATATAAAAACATTCAGCCGTGGTAATATAAATCCTGTACTTCTATAAATATCATCCCCACCCTGCTTTCTTCTCCCCAAAGCCTTGTGTGTTTTTTTTCATTTCTCTCATTTGGCTGTATTTGGAATACTTTTTGGATTCGCCATTGGCTACTTATTTTTAGCGTAGCCTGGCAAGGCACACCCATACTGAGGCATGTTTATTATTTTTACAGTGGCAGAATAGTTGGCAACGCACAAAGACATATGTGTCTAGACACCCAAACAAGAGCTATACGCCTGTTATTTACTGCTAATCATTTTTTTTTCTTCCCCTGATCTCTCTACTGTCTAGCATGAGTTTCTTCCGCTCTGGTTACTTTAGAATGAAAGGGGGTTGAGTTCTACCTTTAGTTCCCCTTAGAGCATCTGTTTGTTTATATTAATATATCTGTCTTCATAATTCAGGGCCAAGCACATTACAGAGCAGCACCTGTAGGGGAGGCAGCATTTTTGATGTCCATAAAAAAAAATTTCTGGTCATCATGTGTCTGGGGCAACATGATTTTTACATGTGTCTGACCCAGTGCCGGGCCCCAAAAAATGGCCGTTTGTACACAACACACAGTTAGGGAGTTCTGGTCACGTAAAATAGCAGGGGAGCTGTGACTTTCACTGCACAACACAATGCAGCTTTTGACTACTCCCCCTCCCCTTCTGACTGGCAATTCATTGGATCAAATCAATGTTTGTCGCCTGCAGATCAAAAATAAGTGGGCTCATTTACCAGTCCACTGGGGCAAAATGGTACAAGGCATTGTAGGCATATTTTGCAGTCCTTGTATAAAGCCCTCCCACTTCTGGAAAGTCACACCCTACTGCTGGCAAACGCAGCAGCACGTCGAGAGTAAACAGCGTATTGGAAAATTAGAGACGGCCCTGATAGCATTAAAACCAGGCGCCAACAGGAAAAGTTGCTTTGTGTCTTGGGGGAAAAAGTGCAATTTTGGGTGTAAAATAATATATCCAATACGAAATTTGTCTTTTCAAGCACTAGGGATTTATAGCATTAACTTTCAAATTATAATTAAAATATGAGACATATATTTCCACTTTTTGAGAATGGGCGTGCTACCATCCTTAGAATACATAACCCCCCTCCCACCCCTCCCTTTTTCTTTGTATATTCTGAACAGTGCTGGGTGTTCAGTTTTACATATCCTTTAAAATAGGACCTGTACATTATCTATTACTTATTTTTATGAGATCTTCCTTAAGCAATCTTTTATATTGTGACTTGAATTTCTTAAGTACTCATTTTTTTGAAGCTTAAAAAATAATCACCAGGAACGTTTGCCGTCTTGTATTATTTAAATTAAAGGAAAGAAGCTTTAAGAGGAGAGAAAGAAAAAGTCTTTTAATCCTCTTGATTTCTGTGGGTTTTTTTTTTTATATTTGTTCCACCAAACTTTCTCCTGAACTGATCTCCAGAAACACATAATTCTGTCCTCGCTAGTCCCAGAGAGTGGGATTGGAGTTCTGGGGGCTTTGGCTGAGTGGGTCTGGGGGGAATTGGCATGAAAATCACTTGCTTATGTTCCTGCCTTGCTACCACGTAATATTGGAATTATCCGCAGGTAGGCTAGTTCACACTGCACGGTTTTTTGATGCGTTTGCTCATGCAACTTTTTTCAACCATTTCAAGAGGTAAGAGGTCAAAGTTAACTACTGTTGTCCTGACATAGATTGGAAAGTGTTGGGTAAAACATGTTTGTGTGTAGCTTGCCTACACACCTACTAACCAGACATTCACCTCTAGAAATCAAACTTTTCAGTCTTTTTTAACTTCTCCTCCCATCTACCAAAATTTCACTCTAATATATCTTTGGCTATTAGAGATGGCCAACTTCCTAAAGTTATTTTGTTTCTGATTTTCGTAATTTAAGTAAAAGTTTTGATGTTCGAAACGGACAAATTAAGTCAAGGGGGAAAAATAGTTTTTGAAAAGTTGTTGTATTCAATTGATCATGCTGGACTTGAGTTTAATTCTTGAAGACGTTTGCTAGTCATCCAACTGGCTTTCCTCAATTCCGAATGACTTGGTAGATCTGTGGCCTTATGTACCTATGCAAATCACCCCTTAACACCACCTGGCTGTGATATGCTAATTGAGATCTTCCAGGGTACATAATTGGGTTATGGCCCGCATTCGAGTGGTTAGCGAATGCTCCATTTGAGGGATGGTGCAAATTCGAGGGTTACGAACACCGACATCTAGGGTTATGGAGCGCTAAAGTCGAGAGTTATTGGTTAGAAAATACTGCTTTGGCTGTGACAGAACCTTCAGCTTGTTAGGTAATAATGATAATAGTTTCATAGCAGCTGTAAGGCTGCATTTGCCCACTGTTTTTCTGTTGGTCTGTTAAACTTTTGGCACAGTTTTAGTCTTTTAAACTGTTGCACAGTTTCTATAATATTTTAAATAGCATATAATTTTTGTAAATAACAAGGGCGAGTATCAGCTGTGTTCGTGCCCGTATGAAATGAGATTATTATCGTAGGAATTTGTGTTATTAATCTGTGTATGTATTCATACTGTTGTATTCAATCAGAATAAGACTCAACTGGGACTTGAAGTTTAGTTCTTGAAGATGTTTTCGCTAGTCATTCTCCTGGCTTTTCTCAATTCAGAATGACTTGTACAAAATTCTGGGTCAATTATGTATCCCGTGGAAAATTCCATTAGCATATCACAGACAGCCCGGTGTTAAGGGCGTGATTGGCTGTGGATATCTAATTGGGATTGTTCCATGGTGCATAATTGCCACAGATTCGTAACAAGTCATTCTGAATTGAGAATCCAGTCGGATGACTAGCGAAATCGTTTTCAAGAACTAAACTTCAGTCCCATTGATCCTAATTGAATACATCAGATCTACCATGCACCTGGATGAATGAGAACCTTCACAAGAAATGTTTAATTGTGATGAAGTGAGTTACTTAAGGGAAGGAACATAGAAAATACCGTTAACTAGACTTTCTTGTTTAGCTCATCCCCTTTATACTGATGGAGATCATGACCTTCTATAGAAAAATAAGGTGTAATACATGTTCCTGGTAAATAAAATTTCTTGTCATATCATCATTAAAGGGAGGGGCATTCATACAACTTTAACTTTTTTCTCCATTCAGTTAAGTCCCCCACATTGTTTGAACAATGTTTAATTAAGGCTTTTAGTTCTCCTTTAACCTAATAATTATACAATTTTATATTATTTTTACAATAAGTAAATGATGCTGGAAGAAAAATAATAAAAAGGGGGGCGAACTGTAAATGTCAAAAAAGAATTAACAAAAAACACTTCATATGGACAAGTGACAGAGTAACGTGTTGCTGATCAGCCTCTTTCTCTATTATTTTTTATTTCTAGCTATGGGGGGGGGGGATCATTTTTAGAACACTCCAGGGCGGGGGGGGGGGGGAAAAAAAAGGGATAAATTCACTTGCAGCCTTATGTAAATTATTTACTGGCTCGCGTAACAAGACGCCATATTGCATATGATGGCGCTAACGCCATTTTAAAGACCGAGTGCCTCAAATCTGGACAACCCAAAACTGCTGACATGACAACTTTAATCTAATACTGAGATTTGATTGAACAATAGACAGATAGACACAGACAGGATACATAATGATTATTATACCACATTACCAGCCTTATAGATCCAACACAGTGAACTGCTAAGACAGACTAAACTTAAGCGGTCAAACATAAATGCCAATTTAACTTTTACGTTTTCGGGTATAAATCATCTTTGCCCCATCCGGTACATTGTCATGATCCCCGCCCCCACCATATAAAGCACCTCAGATCGGTAGTAAAATCTATCCTACCAGGGCTCTTCGCTTCAAACCCTATGCAGAGCAGACTGGAGAATCAGTACAGTAATCTGAGCAAATTTAACTCCCTCACCTCCTTAGCATGCTGTGGCAGCCACGGGACAGAGAAGGACAGAGACGCTCATGTGCAGTCAGTTTCTTACTCACTCCCCCATCCTTGTGTGCTAGAATGTGCAGAGCAGACAGAAAGAGATACCTGATGTTTACTTCACCTTAACGCCGCGCTCTGCTAAGACAGCACGACACTTTCTCAAGGGCTGGATTTAAAAAATTGGAGCAGACCGGCGCCATTTCTGGTATAAAAACTCTGGGGAACTCTGCTGTGCATGAGTGCGCCCACAAGAGAGGCCTTTGAATGCTCACTCTGTCACCGTGCCATAAGTTTTTCGCCACCCCTGGCCATAGTTGTGACTATTGGCTTTATGGAAATCTCTCTAGAAAAAGCCCCTAAAGGTTTTTTATGAATAACTTGATATTATTAAACTGTACAAACTAAACTGCATCTTTAGTCATGTGGCTGGGGCCTTGCCAGAGTTTGTTTTATAACAAAGATTTTCCCGTCCTTGTGCTCTCTTATTTTTAATTGCTGTGTAGGTTGATAGCAGAACTTGACGTAGGTGTAAAACTAAACTTTGGACAAGCAGATATCGCCTAGATATAACAAATACCGATATTCATTCTACTCATAATATAAAAACAACTCAATATCATTTATGGATATGTCTAAACCCAGAGTATACCTTTTCTCAGTCTCTGAATTCTTGCACTTTTGTATTTTCCCCCATTGACTAATACTTTTTTTTACTTTGTTAAATTGTCACATGACTCTTGCTAATCTAATATTCTAGAGCTGTTGTTCTGAAAAATGGTCTCGTTAGGGCATAATACATAAACATTCCTGGTACTATTATAAGTCCCTCCTAGCAACTGGAGCTGTGCATAACTACTATCCTAGGCTCTAATGCCCTCCACTATTCCCCCCCTCCCCCCCCCCCTCCTATCTCCATTAACATACACTTTACTCTTCCAATTCGGTTCCTAGTCCATGGGGTCCCGGCAGAGGCTGTTATTTGTCGCCAGACTTATATCTACCCTTTTTTTACAATGGACTCTTCAAGAGTGAAGATTTCAGAACAATAAGCTGCAGGGAGCCTCGGTAAAAAGTCCCATTTGTTCCTCTATGCAGCAAGTTCAAATTTTCTACAATTTGCATTTCGTATAATTTTTTTCATCTCTGATTTCCTATTCTCATGAATCGCTTATAGTTTCGCCAATAAAGCTAGGAAATGAAGGATTGTTATCAGAGTCTTTTCAGATTTTATATTTTCATAGTAGAGCCCATACACATGATATCTGATTACTTTTTAAATGAACTCTGTCATAATCAATGTGCTCAAATTACTCTATACTGGATTTCACAATAAATACATTACTTAAAGATGCTGACTTTCTTATTTGAACTGTTAATATACTGCTTGTTGGTATCTGTTTACAAATGGGAATATTTGTTATCTTCCCATTCCACATGAATTTGATAAGTGATATACATGTTATGTGGACCTCTCAATGTACAGTCCTCAAAGCCTTTTTTACGAATTACTATGGAGAAGAAACTTCCCATAGACTTTGCCTTCCATAATGACTTCCTCTTTCTACTTTGCCCGAGGGAACATAAATGCGAGTAAAAAGTTTTTTTATGCGAGGTTATCCATCTTTGCCTTGGTTACTGAAACCAAATATACTTTCTTCCATCAGTGGTCAACACAGGGGTGTAGATGCACTTGCGCATGAACTTTACGTTTTTTTCTTTTCCCGAATGAATCAATGGCCTAATACTGTAACTAGCAATAGTGGATTTTACACATTTAATTGATGGCTCAGTCAGGAACCCATAAAATTATCAGTAACATTGCCTCTTAGACTCTATATATCCTGTATATAAACTTGCCTTTAGATTGCTGTTTGGATGCTGTTTGTTTTTGATTATTTGTTTAAAAGTTTGGCCACCATTCATTGGTATATATGTGCCCACATTCATGGTACATAAGTTGCCCCGTCATTGGTACATAGTGTGCCCATATTCATTGTAATAGGTTTCCCATAGTGACGGGTACATAAGTTTGCCCTCAGTCTTGGTATATAAGTTTGCCCACAGTGATTGGTGTACAAAAGTTGGATCACAGTCATTGGTACCAAGTTTGCTAGCAGTCATTGATTATAAACGGCGGTCAAGTTTGCCCACGTCATTGTATAGTGGGATATTTGCCCACAGTCATTAGTATATAAGTTTGCCCATAGACATTGGTAATAGGTTCTTTTTTGACCACAGTCCATTGGTATATAAGTTTTCTCCACAGACTCATTGTGTAAAAAAAAAATTCAAGGCTTCCCAAGTCATCGGTACCCAATAATGTTTATGCTACCTACCAGCCAGTCATTAGAATATATTAGATTTTTATCGCGGATCTACTTGCTACAGTCATTGGTATCCAGATCATTTGGATATTGCCCAGTCATTTGATAACCATAGTTTTGCCCACTGTAGACCAATGGGGGCAACTTGTACTAAGTTTGCCACAGCATTGGTATAAAAGTGTGCTCACCGTGATTGTTCAACTAAGTGTCCACAGTCAGGTTTTCATAAGTTTTGCCCACAGTGATTGGTTTTTTATAAGTTGCCAGTCATTTGTACATCCGTTTTCCCACATTCATTGGTACATAAGTTTGCCCCATCATTGTGGTATATAAGTTTTGCCTCCCGTCATTGGTACTAATTTGCCCATGTGCTTGTTACATAGTTCGCCCACGTCATTGTACATTTTTGCCCCACACCCTTGTAGCACACATTTGCCCCCACACCCATTGGTACAACACATTTTGCCCACAGACCCCATTGGTACACACATTTGCTGCCACACCCCTGGTACACACATTTGTCCAAGCCATTGGTACACACTTTGCCCCAGTCCACTGTAGCATACATTGGCCGCACCAATCATTGGTCCATAAGTTAGATTTTATTACCTCAAAGAGACCGTGTAGCATAGTCTCTTATTGCGAGTCCTCCTAACAACTTGACTCTGTTCTCTGCACAGTGCACCATATGTTTGTGGTCACATCCTGATCAGTATAGCGCCCTGTAACTGCCCCAACAGCATGTTATGCAGACATGCGTGTGCGCATCATGTTGACGAAGACTATGAGCCTGCCAATGGTTAATGTCCGTCCCTTAATGTCCGTTTTTTTTATAATTATAATTTGATCGGCATAATAACGGGGGGCACTGCATCTGGAACCATGCCCTCATCGTGTCCCAGTCCCATGCATGATAGAATAAAAGACATACTAAGCATAAAGTAGCAAATAAAAATGTGGATGAGCAGTAATCCGGAACAATAAGACTCTCAGAGGATGTCTTACGTGCTGGTTTATTCCCATACATGTTTCGGGTTCAAGACCTTTCTCACATGTCACCGTGCAAACACCAACCATATAACACAGTACACAGAAGTGACATACCCACTTCCTCTGTTCACCTCACCCACACCAATTAACCAATAGTTCAATCAAATCCATGATTCGCAGTGACTCATTCACCTCAAGTCAAAGGTTGCCCATCCATGGAATCCATTAGTGATGGAGTCAAACAACTAAAAATTGAAAATCAAACATAGATACATAGTAAAGACACATGGAATGCCAGTGCCTACCATTCGACTCAAAGCACTGCCGCTTCAAGCCTGCTAACCCATACTGAAGGGGTCCTAGGTTCTAGCATTGAATCTGAAACAGTGCACTATGCTATATATATCTATACTCCATCGACTACAAGCATTCTGCCCAGTTTGCATTAACACTAGCATTACCATTAATGAACTATATTGAGTGTCGATCTCCCTTATGGAAATGGGCAATACGATTGATCTGGAAGGAAAAATAGAAGGAACACTCAGTGCATAGTTCGAGGTAATTTGGTAATAGACGCAATACATAAGCATAGCATAGTGGTAAAAGAGAGGAACCTGTGGATTTTTCTCTATATGCAAAAGAAAAAGTGCAGGGTTTCGCTATATACTTAACGTGGTTGAAAATAGAGAAAAGGAGTAGGTAATTACACACTAGGCACATGACGATTAGGTAGGTAATGGGGAATTGTTAACAAAAATAGAAAAGAAGGGAGATGACTAGATTTAGGTGGAAAAATGAATTGTTCAGTTTTTAGAAATATTTGAAGCGCATTGGTGACATCCAGGATGAGTGCAAAGAGACAACTGGAAATGTGTGTTGGATGTCATGGGTAGCCAGTAGATTGTTGTATCATCTGCATATAAGTGATACTGAAGCCAAATTAACTAATGACATCTCCCAGGAAATAATCAAAATTTAAAAAAAAAGTCATACAAGGGGACCCATAGTTCAGTACATAATTACTTACTGTCAATTAATATAACATATAAGTTCTTGAGCCTTGCTGCCACAAGATGAAAGGAGGTACTGCAAGTACTGCATTAACCTTTCCTGCCTCTATGATGTATTGTGCTTCAGAGATTCAATATCCTTTGTATCTTTCCATTATATCGTAAAGAATTTACTATTTTTAAAAGTCTGTCTTCTTCTGTTTTTGCTTTCTACTTGCCAGAGTCCAGACGAAAATCCCATACTCTTCAATACCATATACAGTTTTGTTTAATTTGTATTTAAATTCTTCATGTAGTATTGTCTGGCTCTCCATATCCTATTAATATCTTTACCTATGGCTTGAATATGACCTTTAGATCAACCGTTTCAGTGGAGATCTTAACAAATGTTGTTTTGTTTAATCTAAATTACTAGGCCAATCAACAGAGATGTCCCTAAAGCATCTGTCTTAGAAACCTCTTAGATAGCCTCCTGGCTGTCAATTAATTTGTGAAGTTTTACTTTTCTGGTTCAGTTATTGACTGAACCTTGTGGTTAGAAAATGTACGAATTGATGCGCTTGTTTGACAGAACACAAATTAGATTTCTACATTCTACAACATCTTAGCAATAAATAAATTATTTATTTAGAGTGCAGAACAGTAAGGGAGAAAATATTTTTCTGTACTAGGAACAAAATGTTACAACATCATTTTCCTTTGTTCTACTGGCAGCTTTTTTTGAATGTGCTCCTGGGCAGACATGTTTTTCCTTTATTATCTTACATTCATAGTTGTTATCATGTGAATTCACCTTGCTGACACAATAAGTACACAGATGTTACTATCCACCCACTAGTTTGCTACCAGCAACCGTAAATGGATTGGAGAATACAACCCTGGGTATACAATTTTTCACAATCTTGTTTTTTACTAGTTCTGTTTTCAATTTAATGATTAAACTTCATTATAGCATATGTGATTTATGTTCTAGGGTCAAGGCATGGACATTTTGTTTGAACATTAGAGACATTCAGACAACTCTAGGAACCAATTTAAGTTCTGAGTAGCCAATTCTAAATCATAGTTAAAACCCGGTTCAAAAGAATTAGTTTCTAGGGCCTTTAACCCATTAGTTTTCCTGTGTTTGCTGTTCTAAGCCTGAGAACCTTATGAACACAGAATGGGTTACATTGTTTATGGTTAGTCGTTAATTATTTTATTAACATATCCTACATACAAGCATTACTATATAATTTTAGTAATCCCACATATTTTATGACTTATAGCTCACAATTTTTCAATAGAACCTTCACAAAGATCCAGCATGGCAACAAAAACCTTTTACTACAGCAGAGATCCACACCACTCCTCAACCCCTTCAAATTACCTAGTAGCACAGGTGTATAAAAATAGGATGGGGATTTTAGTTTCAGGAACTTCGTAGTACTAATTAAAGTGGTCTTGTTACTGACAACACTTGTGTAGTTAGTAAAGCACTTGAGTTTACTGCATGGTTCTTGTCTAACATCTACCCCCGTTCTTTACCTCTGGGGGCCCCGCAACAGTCACTTCGGATTAGTTTCAATCCATCCTCTGCCCGCATTTTTGTTTCCGCCGCACCTCTAGCGGCTGTAATTACATGCATGCACCTCGCGCAGTGCCAGTGCGCACCCGTCAACGGGCAACTGTTTGCAACATCAGGTCAGGGAACTAAATTAAGGGGAGGGTTCTTCAACGCAAGAAACGTCTGCCGCACGACCCTGCTGCAGGCCTGCGATGATCAGGTAGTGAGGTTGAGGGGGAATGGTTTGTTCAAGCACACAACCAATGTCAACCTACTGCTCTGTCCTCTGTGTGCTGTGGTGGTGAGTGCCTTCTAGTTTTTCAACACACTATTTTGTGCCCACACTGTTTTGTCTTTTTTTGTGCCAGCTGCAACCATTATCATTTACCACTGCCTAATTTTGCCAACCATTTTACCAATGTCTAAATGCTACTGCCCATAAACCGAAAATGGAAATGGTTGGCAAATTGGCATGGTAATGGGCACTTGATGCACAGACGACTAGCCAACCATTTACCCCGCCACTTTTCCAACCATTTAAGCAATTGTCTGGTATGGCCAAGTGGGCATACACATTGGTAAAATCAAATGGTTGGCAAATTGTCAGGGGTAATGAGTGGCAGTTGTCCTGTTTATCAAGTGGTCATTTTATCGCTGCCATTTTCAACTGTTTACCATGTCTGTGTGCCACCATTTTTGCTAGTTCCAGTTTGAAAGCTTTTTACCATCTGTGCCAACTCTTTACCAGTGCATTTCAACCAATTTATCAGTGTCTGTGTGCCAACATTTTACCGTGCTCCTGTACTAATTATTTTTACCAATATCTGTGTGCCAGGGCAGTTTACCATTGTCTTGTGTCAGGCATTTTACCAGTGTTGGTTTGTCGTTTGTTGAAACAAAAAAAAGTGTTTTAAATGAAAAATGTTAATGATGAATTTAGAATGTTTTTTTATGGGATGATTTATGTGGTTTCGGTGCTAGTTTTTTGTTTTCGACGTGTAGGGGGACCATGTCCAATTTTGCATCAGGCCCCCCCCCCCCCTGATGTCTGTAGCTTCACGCCATTGGTTCTTATATAGTAATATATATAACTGGCTGCAGGTGAAAGCATGTTTGCTTTTCTTTCACACTCAGTATCTGTACTCAATGAACTGCTCCTCCTTATTTGAAGGTAATGGCCTAGACTGCATTCTATAGTAATTTTTATTAATGTTTGTAATAGTGGGAGCTATTATTACAAATAATAGCTTTTGATCATCAGTAAATGGGCTTCATAAGTCTAGTAAAACGTTTTATAACCTTATTTAAAATTAAAACCCCTTGAGCATGAATCTTTTTGAACAGTATCTTCTTACTGTCTTGTAATTGCCCCTTTTATTAACAGACTTTCTCTCTGGATTATTGTATTTACGTATATTTCCCTCAACTTTGTCCTGTAGAGAATATCAATATACATATTTATACATTGTCATGATGGAAGTCTCAAAGGAGAAATTCAATGGCCTCACCATGGCACTTCTAGGGTTTTTTGCTGCCTGCAGCCACCTTTTTGAATGCCGCCCTTCCACACGCCGCTGCGTTAAAGTGGGTGTTTTATGATTTTGAACTTCTATCACACAGGTTTTCACACGTTTCCGCGTACAGTCAATTACCAATACTGTAAATGACTAGAACAGGTATGACATCCCTTTTACAAACTCCTTGTGTTCTATTCCATATTGCCCCTTTCAGGTTTTTGTTGATCAAAATATTCTTATTTTAGACTGTTTTACATGTTGGTTGCACCTGTTACAATACATTAGAAATTCCATACTTTCTGTAAGCTATAAGAAATTTTATACCCAAGCTTTGTAAGCCTCCCCAAGTCAGCCCTAACCTGCATAATAGTTCCTTACCTAGCCTAACAAACTAAGCTACCTAACCATAAAATGTTTACGTGGAGTTGAAGCAACTTCAAGGTACCGTGTATGGGAGTCTGCGGGCGGCATCATTCGTCTCAGGCACGTTTGCCGTTAAGTGTATTTTTTTTTCACCACTGCCTGCCGCCTTTCTCGTCAGACGATGTGCCACCTGAGACAAATGGTCTCAACGCTGCCTAATGTGATTGGCCCTGGCTCACATGCAATAAATACTGCTAAGAAGATTTTAGCCAGTAAATCCTCATTAAACTTCTAGACAAGAGGCGATTTTAGTAAAGATGCAGCTACGGAATCATGTTTGCCACCATGCCCAGCGTGCTCATATTGGCACAGATGAGGGGGGGCTAGGTGTGGGCATCTGTAGTCGACAATCCTGTGGAGCTGATGTCTCTGATTTGGACAGTGGTGCTTCATTGCAAGAAAAAATCAAGGACAAACAAATTCTGCAACTCGCAGGATTGGGCACAAATATGGGTGGTAAATTTATTTTCTCTGATGACTCCCTTTTTAACTGTTTTGACAGCTGGAAAATTGACTGACACAAAAAGAGAAGGTAATGTACAATGATCCTGTGCCATCACCCCTACTCAATGTAACGCAACTTGGACATTCCATGTGTGCTGTTATTGTCATATAAGGGTGTGGGCTTACTTAGAATTCATGATTAAAAGAATATATCAAAACAACTCTCCCCCAGCGTCTTCTCCCTTTATAGACATTACCATATACAGAGAACCAGCCGAAAGAGGGGGTAATGGAACATTATTCAGAAATCAGGTTAGTTTTTTTACTCCCTGAGCATTCTACTATTGTAAGATTTTCCTTGGGGGGTGATTTACCTATATAAATGTTTTCAATTGATGGCTGTCAACTGTATTACTAATCCAGACTTTTAAATTAAAGTACAAAAAAAAAATTTGAATTAGAGTCCATATTGCTTAATTTCGGGTCGAGGAAGAAGAATAAAGAATACTAATGTAAATCTTTCAGAGGAAGGACACTGAAAATGAGTTCAGAATTAAGTCTGTGATAAATGGTCAAAAGCAATTAAAGCAAAACCACAAAACGAGCCACAGAAAGTTAAGCTGAACGAAGTAAGAAACCACAGGAACCAGCAATAGTAAGGAAATACAAGAGCTTAGAAATATGATGCGAGGTCACTCGTAATGGAAGTACTATGGTTATAGAGGATGCTGAAAAGGCAAATGCACTAAACCAGTTTTTCCCAGTTTTCCCTCTGGATTAACAATAAATATTTCTAATTTAAAAATGATAAGTAAAACCTATGTAATGATTGACAGAACTAAAGACAGACTTTATAAATATTTTCAAGTTCCTAGGCTCGATGAGGAATATCCAAGAGTCCTCAGAGAGCCTAGTTCGGTGGTATCATCTGATATTGCATTCTAGCTTCCCCTATGTCTACAGATGGAAAGGGCTTGTGAATAAGCCTCTAAAGGGCACTTGTGCACTGGGGGGGGGGGGGGGGGGGGGGGGGGGGGGGGTTGGTCTCTATCAGATATACATGTAAAAAAAGCTTTAGGTGTTATTTTTTGAAAAAGGACCGTATAAATAAATACATTGGATCCCTGCCTCCAGGAATTTAATATAGCGTTGTAGCTCGGTAGATTGCAAACTTAGCTACCCATTAGCACAACCCTTACTAGCGTGCAATAAAATTGTGAGAAACATGGCAAAAAAAAGCTATATTAAGGGCACGGCGCTGCAATGCAAAATCGCAAACGCAATGCGAATGAGATTTCTTTTGAGGAAATTTGGTGCGGTTTTTCGTAACTAGCGAAAAACGCATGCGATTGCGATTTAAAATGCGAACGCAAATCGTCAATCGTAACAAACCCCAAACTGCACTTTCTCAGTTGCGTTGCCATTTTTTTCATGATATGTAAAAAAGCGTCAAACGCAAGCGCAAAAAAGCGTCAGCAGTGTGGCCTAGGCCCTTAATAGGTTCTCTTTTATGATACCCATGGGAGTTATGGTCTAATAAACAATACTAAATCAAAAAAATGGCTACGCCTCCCAGTAAGCCGGCCCTTTATCACCGAACCAATTTGCTTTGCTGGGCCACAAAGCCAAAATGTATTGTATATATAAATAAATAAAATTAAATATATATATATATATATATATATCTATATATATATACTCGTAGTTAAAAGCCAAGTATGTACACACAGTTCAGTATCAGCTTTGTGTTAATACTCCCTAGCAAAACAAGGTCGAGCTATAGATTGTTTAAAGGGCTGTACACCCATCTTTCAAAAATGTAGTATCAATAGAAGACCCCCCCCAAAGCTAGATCCGTTTGATTACTGTTTGGAAAGATTTCCCCCCCCCTGCGTGTAAGAAGCCTTACAACCACCGATCCAGCTCTGCTTAGCACACCCTCTCGCTGCTGCTGCACTTGCCCTTACGTCCGGAGCGCAGCAGCAGAGGCTCCTTGGTATTGGCCGTCAACCCTTGTCACGTGACTGACGGCCGAACCATGGGGAATAAGCGGTGCTGGGACTCGCGGCCGCTGGATCAGTGGTTTTTAGGCTTCTACATCAGGCGGGGGGAACATCTTTGCAACTGTAAAGTAAAACGATCTTTACTTTTTGGGATGTGCTCTATTAGATACTTCATTTTGGTAAAATGGGTGTACATGCCCTTTAAATGAATTTCCTGCCCTACCACAATAATTGTCAATAGGGTTACAATTTTATATTGTGTGTAACATTGTTTGCCATGAGTCTGCATTTTATGCTTGCCAATAAGTCAAGAGAAATTATGTGCATCTTTTTCAAAGAGATATGGATAGTTTGTTTCAAATGGCGAAAAATCTAATGACAGATGTGATTTAATGTTGCTACATGTTTGGGGAGGCTTTTTTTTGGTGTTTTTTTTACCCTACATCGGAATAATGGCCTTATATACAACTAGACAGCAGACTTTGTTGCGCATGTTTACATGAAAAACATTCTTGTATCTTAACACGGCTAATGGTAATGAGGCTGTTTCTAGAATAGCTGTGCATGTTTTTGGCATCATTTGAACCCAATTTTTATTCTAATTAGAGATGGTAAAGAGAAGAGCAAACTGCATTCATAAAGGAATGGTGTATTTTTGTAAGAGCTTGCTTCTGTGGGATATGATTATGTACAGATTTATAATGGGGCCCTACTAAACGCTCACCTATAGCATTGTTTTAAATCTTCTTAAGCCTCTTTAATCAACCCGGTCAGGGACCGCCACTATTCCCTGAGAGGTTGCTAGGGGATTCCTTTAGATAGAGTGACAGGAATTAGAGGGTCTCCACCCTCAACTCAAAAATATGAATTGTGTATTGTAGAAATGAAGTTAAGGGCTATGAAAAGAAATTTGGAAAAAAAATAAGGTTTGCAATAATTGTAGCATGGTTTGAGTTGAGCACATCCAGTCAGTCCTCTCACGACATTACTGTTCATTGTACTAAAAGGATTGTTCATGATCACTGGCTGTGTTCATCTCGTTTCTTGTATAGTCTTTAGATAGTCAAGGAATGGTGGGTAACACATTTAGGTATGATGCTTTCTTCAGCGTTTATCTACTTGTTGCTATTACGAGACTTTTTCATGCTCATCTTGGCAGTTTTATGAGAGGTATCTACAATGGGCAATTTGTCAGATAAAGTGTTTTTTTCTATCTCCGAAGATCCTGAATTATAGCTAAGGATAAGGAATTATAGTTTATTAAAGAAGCCTAATTATGCTTTCGGTTTTACAGATGGGATAGAGCTTAATAATGCTTCAAAATGATTTCCATAAACTGGCCAATAGTGTTAATGTCAGCTTGGATTGACAGTCTACACTGTATCTGAATGGCCGCTGGCGTTTACATTTTCTTATATAAGCAACAATTTGAGAGACAGGGCACATAATAAGAAATAAGAAAAGCTGCCATTTTAAGATGCCTGAAATACATTGGTAATAGCTTTTTTACATGTCATGCTCAAATAGCACAATACAGTGAAGCTTTTAAATACTGTGAGTTTAAAGAGACCTAACTTTTTTTTTTTGTTTTTTTTTGTTAAAATCCGAATGTGAAAGCTTTTCTCTGCTTTCTCTCCAAATATCTATATATTGTAAGAGTCTTCGCTAGTACGTTGCCATTTACGTTCATGTGAGAAAATATATTTCAGAGGGCTGCCATGCTGTTTTCAGTGCAACTTAGGGCACGGCCACACTGCAAGCAAACGCATCGCATGCGATTCTGTGCGATTTGTTGTTTGCGCTTGCATTTCTTCAATAAGTATATGAAAAAACGCATGCGATTGCGATTAAAATGCAAAACGCACTTAAAACGCAGTTTTTTCTTGCGTTGCCCGCTTTTCAATGATTTTTAAAAAACGCCTCGCGAAGCGCAATCGCAAGCGCAAAACGCCAAAAAAACACGCAGACAGTGTGGCCTAGCCCTTAGCCCTACAGAGCATACTATATATTTAGGCAAACACTGAACTAAGTGCTAATTTTTGCCCCAAACCAATCCGATCTTAGCTTTCATATGTTAAATAAATCTGATTGTTTGGGG
Source organism: Hymenochirus boettgeri (assembly GCA_019447015.1). NCBI lineage: Eukaryota > Metazoa > Chordata > Amphibia > Anura > Pipidae > Hymenochirus > Hymenochirus boettgeri. The sequence continues at coordinate 184,048,954 of CM033474.1, read as the reverse complement.
CAAATTAGCACCATTTTAAACGATAGAACTTTTATTGAATCTCCCGTAAGGTGGGTGCCACCCAGCTATGGTGGATTATGGTAGCTGAACTCTTAGTACCTCTGTATACATAGTATTCATAAGTATAGTATACATAGAGTAATAGGTAGGAGCAGGTGGAGCTGCAGTGTAGAATTGTCATGCTATATTTTTGAAAACTATAACCCAGGATTCCCTATCTGCACTCATCTGTTGTAGCATGCCTTGGAGTTCCTCATACCTGCTGTAGTCTTCTAACTGCACCTCATCAATTGGTAGACTTGTCTTATCATAACTAGAATCACCATATCCCATAGATCTTTATGGCCAGAAGTTTTACAAAGACCAGTGAATTCACTTTTCATCTTTTCCCATGGCAGACACTTGCTCTGGTCTCATGCATAGATAGGAAAGTTTGTTTTACTTTGTCATGGAAGATGTTTTACTTTGCTGGCTCTGACCTCTGCTAGTAAAACCAAGGTCAAACTTTAATCCCTGCTTTTCCATTCACTCCATCATTAACTGCTTTTTTACCCCGTGATCTCTGCAACCTACCCAGGCACTACAAAGTGTTAAAGTTCAACATAGCTTTTGTAATTCCCCCATTTTATGGCAACCTGTATAAGATTCTAAGTCCATTAAAGCTTTGAAACTCAATATTTCCAATTCAAACTCATGCAGGTTACCTGAACCCACCCGCAAATTGGGTAACCTGCGGGTAACTCGACCCAATGCGGACTCTTTCGCCTACTCCCCACTAAGTTATGCCCCAACTCCACCTCAACCAGGTCCTGCCCCCTACCCCACCTTGTCCATGCTCCTGGTTTCGCCCACTTGATGTCCACAGCCCCTCCCACTAGGGGGTGGGCAAGATTGGCAACCCTGGGTGAACACAGCTTGTTGTATGTTTGTTACAAGGATGTCTAGAGACTTAAGTTCCCTTTTTAAGGTAACAATTTAAATTGAACCACCGAAAATAGAAGCCGACACCAACCTTATTACCAAAAACGTTTGAAGGGACACTAAAGCGGTCATTTCATGTACCTTGCATATGGGCTATTATTCCAGGGAGGTGGAATTGCTTATTCTACCTTCCTGTGAATAATAGAATGCCCCCACTATAACTTACCTTCCTGGCGGCTCCACCACGGCTTCTCCCCAGAAGAAGGTCTCTCTGTCCTGCTGAGCTCCCTATCTTTTTGTGTGTGCAAATAACTTACGATAGAGCGCCCATAGGTAATTTTTTCTCAGTTTCGCCAAGCGCTGTGAGTGTCACCGGGGCTCTCTCGATACATTTCGTAATGATCCCAGTGTTACTAGGGTGTTCTATTCTTCACAGTTGGGTGAAAAACGCAGCATCATGATTTAATCCGCATCCAATTCTATTAACTTCGGCTGGATTAACGCAGAGCCTCAATTGCTGGCCTTCTGGCAATATGCCCTGGGTAAATAGCGAACGGCACGCTAACCTTGTCGCTCTTACAGCTAGAACTTGTCACAGAAAAGCTGCAACCGTTATTTAAAGAGAATTGCAACTGGCTCCATGGGTGTCTTTTGGCAATACCTTCACACCAGTGCAACAAAGGAGTTAAAGTTGCGCTAACTGAAATTTGAATGATCACTTAGAAGACATGCCTCTGCACGGAGCGCATCTTCCCATTGGGTTTAGCTCTGTGAAGGGGCTGTATGAGCCACTTCGGAGGGATCTCTGTCGGTGATAAGGTAAGGAGCCATGGGTAAGGACCGAACAGTTTTAGGTACTTTCACTGGTAACGGAGGCGGGGGACAGTGGTGGCCATAATGTGGCTTTTTTTTTTTCTCTTTTTTGTACCTATAGTCACGTAAGAGTAACTGAAGTCTTTGATGCATGTATTTATTGAGGATTCATTATTTACAGTACTGTAATAAAGGGTAGACTGTGCGATTAATGTATATGCAATTTTATGCTTTCTGTAGTAGAAAAGTAATTGTTGGAATTTCCTTCGTCCTGCTAAACATATTGTTGCTCTGGTCAATAAATCTCATCTGACCTCAGCAATACTCTTGTATACGCGTACGATAGATTCAGTTTTACTGCGCAACTAAATGATGTAATAAAAGATTTTTAAAATCTGCAGATCGGTTGGGGTATCTTTTTTCTTCAATGCATATAACATGTGCGATGGTATAGCCCCAGTCCTGCAACAAGAGCACCTGGAAATGGGCAGAGTTGGTTCTATTTATTAACGCATGTGGCCTACATTAGATTATGTGTACTTAGGCGGGATGTCCATGTCATGGCACTATGTTGTAGCATGAATGTGTTAAACTACTTTCATTTCAAAGACATAAGCAAAAATCTCTGATCTTGTAAACCTAGGGTCAATATTTGTCTTTAGCTAATTAAACTGTCACCTTTCATAGACTTATATGGCGGGGTGAAACCTGCAAACTTCACCATTGGGTGTACTAAATGTGCAAAATAAAATTGTTTCACACCTGCACTTAACATAAATTTACAATCAAATATTGTTTTTCACGGAATTTAAATAGTTTTTCCAATGAGGCCGAATACACTGGTCTAACTATCCACAGCTTTAATATAACTTTTTCCATATAACTTTACTGAATACCAGTCAAATTTAGTATAAATCAAATTGTTACATTACCGAAAACACAAACACTATTAAATTGATGTTCAATATATATATATATATATATATATATATATATATATAGTATATTATACCACGATAATTTAAATAACTGAATCGTGAAGGTGAATGATCTCGAGTTTTGTTCATAGTTGTTCCGCAGAACCTATTGAAGTTCCAAAATCCACTTCAACCCAATGATCAGAATGATTCAATTTTTAATAATCTTTAAAAATGTCCTACATTTCCCGTAGTAATGGAGGTTTCATAAGATATACATCCGCCCCCCCTAGTCCAACCTTTATACTACTCATTACCCATACTATATCTGGAGCATTCATTTATTTTGTTGGCCATCACTGCTTCTCCATGTACCACCATAACTTGTGTAACCCCAATCACTGTCTAATCTGCCTTCTCTGAGCGGCTTTTCCATTTCAAGAGGTCCCTTTTGTATATAGGGATTCCAAAATTGCACTGCATATTCAAATACGAGACTCATAGTACTTTATAAAGCGTGGATAATATTTTTAGTTTTTCCTAGTCACAGTCGCAAAAGCTTTAGCAAAATCCAGTATATTACATGCCACTGCTAAGACAGAAAGAAATTCTTACTCACCTTTCATAAAACCAACCAGTTAGTTTTGACGAATATCTTTGTCTCAAAGATCAATGCTGATTACTACTTGTAAGATTAGTTCTGAATAGTTCTGGATAGCCCAAACTTTATCCCTCCAAAGTTCCCGTACCTCCCTACGCTAATGTGTAGACTTACAGGTCTATAAGTTTACTAGACTGTGAATGACTCCATTTTTTGAATATGGGTTATACACAACGATTTTTCGACTCCAGAGGCACTGTCGCCAGACAATAGTGAATCTGAAAGATAAAAAAACAGTGGCCTAGACAACGGACTAACGCTCTTAAGATCCAGGAATGTTTCCAATCTGGTCCTCAGGCTTATTGATATTAACTACTAATTCTATAAGTGTTTCCATACCGACCCGCGTCAGCCAACAATGTAATGTACCTCATTTATACCCTTAATTATTACTGTCCCTGTAGGCCATTAATCTGCACATTATAAATAATACTTCTATCATAATTGGACTGAGATGGAGTAGATCAACAAAACTTTACATATCTAAGGATTCTTTCCTTGGTCCCGACTTGGAGGACCAGTTTATTATGAATTCTTCTTTAACGAATTATAAATAGGTAATTCCCCATATTTTAAATAACATACAGTATGTGAGTATTTAACGGTGGCCTTGTGCTGTAATACAAGAATTATTTTTTTTTAGATGGAATTGACAGAAAAATTGATTACTTGCCACTTTTATCTGGGGAGGAATGATTTGGCATATCGGTGATTTTCATGGATTGAAATCTGCTTTAGATTAGTGCGCAAAGTTGTGCAATTAATTCGTATTCCCGAACTGATATCCAATGGAGTGTAATCAGTCGCGTGTACCATCTGGCACCCTATGTAGGCACCTTTAACCATGACAAATGCTATAGGGAAAAGTTTCTCTATTCAAATGCAAATTAACGAGTTTGCCTTCTGGAAGAAAGATATAATTAATCTATTGTATTGACCATTTCCCTCTGGATTCAGTTAAGGTCAAGGTAAAGTGGTGATGTCCTATAGTCCATAAATGTTCGTGGCAGTGTGATTTTTTTAATTAGCTCTCTGCCTGTTTCGGTCTAGTTTCTATCTTTTTTGCCTGTCTTACAGTAATTACATTTTCGAACTACGTTCTGCTGCTTGACCTTAAAAGTTGTATATGCGCCTCTTTATGCTGCTTACTGTATAAAGAAATATTTATCTTTTTTGCATTTTTATAAGGAATATAAAGGATATGTTGAATAAGCTATATTATGCAATGAATCTTTAAAAGATGCCAATGTTTATTCTGCTCATTTCCTGAGATCTGAGCATCACCCTGGTTTATGTGTTTTTCATAAAGGCAATCCTGGGTTGTTTTTTGTGTGTTGTATCTTGTAGCATTATTTGTTGTACTGTATGGTCAACTTTTGTTCATATTCACGTTCTTGACCATTTCTAATGTCTTTTTATGTCATCATCAGTGATCCACCCAGCGCCTGGGTTGATTTAGTTGCTCAGTAGAGATCTGAGCATGTTTGACCCATCCAACAGCCAATCAGTAGAAATTACTGTTAGTAACATTTCAAGGAAGTGGTGCATCCTGGGAAGAAGAAGGACCGTTAGAACCTGAAATGTCAGCTCACTAATGTTAACAGCAGGGAAAAGCAAAGGGTATGAAATCAACTGATTTTTCAAAATGGGAGAGAATAACTAAGAAGGCATTACACAAACTAACAATTTCACAAATATTGATAATTTCCACTGAACTGTCCCTTTAACTTCCCCTTTAACTTTAAAGTGTATCATATTGACTTCCCCTTTAAATTTAAAGTGTAACATATTAACTTCCCCTTTAATAAGAAGCCCTTTAAATTTAAAGTGAACATATTAAACTTCC